>JARHVA010000132.1:6215000-6437500 GCA_037957365.1 Torreya grandis
GGATTTACCATTGTCAAAAATGAGAGTGGAAGGAATATCGAAGTAATAGACAATGTGGTTAAGAATAAACTTGGAAATTTGCTTTTCAATCACATAGGTAAGTGGCATTACTTCTACCCACTTGGAAAAATACTCAATTATAGTTATAATGTGTTTATGTCCATTATAAGAACTAGGATTTATTTTTCCAATGAGGTCTAACCCCCATGTGTAAAATGGCCAAGGTGTTGTGATAGGTTGTAAATCTTGTGAAGGACTATGGATAAGATCTCCATTATTTTGATAAGGTATACACTTTTAAACATAGGCATATGCATTAAATTCCATTGTTGGCCAATAATAAGCTACTCAGAGAAGCTTTTTCACAAGGAAATACCACGTGAATGTGATCCATAAAATCCCCCATGAACTTATCAGATTGCCAAAGTAGACTCTTCACAATTTAAACAACATATAAGGGTTCCATCATAGATATGATAACATAGGGTGTTTCCAATGATTGTATAATAATATGTGCATTGAATAAAGGATTTACATTGGTCAAAGGATAAATTAGATGGGAAGATATGGTTATGAAGTTATGTATAAATATCAAAGTACCATGGAGAAGTGAAAATAACACCTTACAAACCATTTATAATTAATGCATATAATAATCAAGAATCCTTAAGTACCTAACAAAAAATTTGTTGTGCTTTGTGCTCAAATCTAGTAGGGATCCAATTATTATCATAACATCTATTGCTCTATTATTTATTCTAGGTACTTATTCAAATTGGATGTATTCAAAAAATGTTTTCAATGTATCCACCATTCTCTTGTAAGTGATTAATTTATCATCACATGCTTGGAATTAGTTAGTTACTTGATTGATTTTGAGCTTCAAATAACCAAAAATAAGTAGATGTTATATTCCCCACTAAATTTCCATCATGAGGCATGCTTTGAGACCTTCATATTTTTCTATGTTATTTGTACAAGGGAATTAAATTTAGAATGATTTAGGGATATAATCCCTATTAGGTGTTTTAAATAGGGTGCCTACCCAAAATCATTGATTTGTAAAATAGCCATCAAAGAAAAACTGCCAAACTAGGAATTCATCTATAAAAATGATTGCATCATCTAGAAATTTTGCAATGAGAGGTGCCTTGCCATTGAGTGGTGCTTCTACCAATACATATTATAAAACTTGTAATTTGATTACCTTTTGGTTAACATATTCTAAATCAAACTCAATAAAAATCATAACCCACTTATCCATCCTACCTATTAGAGTGGTTTTGGATATGAGATATTTAAGAGGGTCAATTTTGGTAATGATTTTTATTTGATTGTTAAATATGTAATGTCATAGTTTTTGGGAAGTAAAAACAACTGCAAGACATATTTTTTCTATTTGAGAGTAATTTAAAACATAGGATATCAATGTTATGCTTAATTAGTAGACTGATCATTCTTTCCCATTATCATCAAGCTATGCTAATAATGCTCTAAGGGCATATTGGGTAGCTAAGATGTACAAAAAAAAGATTTACTTGAAATTGGTGGCATCAACAATGGTGGATTTGAAAGATATTACTTGATGTTATTAAATGATTTTTCACAATCTTCAGTCCAGGTAAAAGGAGTAGCCTTTCTCAACAAAAAGGTGAATGGGTGACAAATGTCTATAAGCTGAGAAATGAATCTTCTGATGGCTTTTGGATACACATAATATTTTTAACTTTTATCACATATTGACGCTTCATATCTTGTAGGAACCTAACAAGTCTTAATATTTTTGAGTGCATGACTTAAAGAGTGTACTAAGAAAGGGGTGGGAAGACCATCGGTGCTTCATAAGATTGGCATTCCTCTTGCCACTTGTCATCTACACTCTAGCCTCTTAAAACCATTTAACCCAAGTTTATTGTTCTTCGTTCTACATATTACTATCATTTATTATGTTTTATCCTTCATTTGTTTACTTAGCACCCTTTTGACTTGTTGATTGTGCTAGGTCAACTAGGTTGACCTATCATAGTTGAGGGAATTTTTCTCTCTTTTGGTTTGTTGGCTTCTTATCTGACCTAACACAACCTAGAGATTTAAACCCAAAAATGTGTTAGGTCTATTAGGTTTACCTATCAAAAACAACATTCCTAAATGATTTAGGGTAATATACTACTATATATATAAGGTCATTTACCACCATTTCATAAGAGTGAATAATTAAGTGAAGAAGTGATAAGTAACATCTACCAACTGACCATTCTACTTGGGGAATAAATCTTTAGGGTTAAATAATTTATTTAGAGCTATGATATCATCTTATGCATAATTATTTTGGATGGTTGGATAGGTTGTGTATCATAGAGCTTACTTATCTTAGTTATCCTTACATAACATGACAATATCTTGCAAAACACCTTGGCCAAGGGGGATATTGAGGATGGGTGGGTTCATCTTCAAAGGTAAGTATTCCTAAATTTATTCCTCCTTTTGTAAGAGTAGATAGATAGTGCATTTGTATTCTTCTCTTACATGTGTTAGAATTTATATACATTGACATGAGTATATGTCTTCTTTACATGTTTAGTTTAGTTGTTTATTGGTTTTATTTATAACCCCAACTTTATGCCACAAGATTTGGTGAGCACTAGATTAGATTTACTTTTATTTTGATTAGATTAGTGAAATATTAAATCATAGGGCTCTTTTAGGGTTATTGTGAGATTTTGTTTGGCTGTAGGATTTATAACCCTACCTCACATGCTGTGTTGTGATAAGTGATCCCATAATTGGGTCTAGTGGATCCTCACATTGGTCATGCTCATGGTTAACAATTGTATGATACCCAATTCGAAATGTAGGTGTGATCTATCCCATCTAATCTAGGTTTGTTTTATGTACATGATGCATTTTTTATTACATACATTATAGTGAACCCAATGTGAATCAAACCCTTACAAGATTTGTTTCACATATTTCATTTCTATTTGTCATTATTTCTATCATATCTTTACTATGTTAAATCAACCCTATCAACCTAGTTATTTATCTCTATGTACTTATTTGTAGGAATAGGCAACTAGATTGACCAACTCGACCTAGTATAGGTTTCTAAAACTTGAAAAATTATATTTAGACAATTGGATAAAAAAACTCAACCTAATACAAGTTTTTAAGGTTTTCAGACTTCTTGATCAACCTACTAGGTTGATAAAGTTGACCTAGTAAATTTTTAGCACTTTTTTAGTCAATTTTTGTATAGCTTGATCGACTAGTTTTACTTAATTTGTAGGATTAATTATAGTTTATCCAAGGTCTCAGATCAAAAATATTATCCTTTTCATCTCTAAACCATTTAGGTTAGTTTCTATTCCTTTGTATCTTTGTTTTTATATACTTTCCTTTCATAGTTTGTAGTCTTCAAAACTATCTCTACACAATCACCTAGGTCGACCCTATGGACCTAGTTCTATGCTTTGTGTTTTTTGAATTAACTAGGTCTACCTGACTAACCTATTTCAATTTTAGATTTTAATTCCACATTATAGGTTCAATCTAGTTGACCCTATTTTGTATGATTTTCCATATAGTTATTCAATTATACCTTATTTCAAGGTTGTAATTAACCATATATGTTACTCACATCTTTATTTTAAATTGCTTGCATGCTTAGAATAGTTCACATAGTCTAATTAAGGTATTTTTAATCAATCACTCAGTTGCACTATTTATAGTCTTTTGCACACATGGCCAAATAACATAAACATCAGGAAGCATTTAAACATTTGACTACCCAAGACAACCTACTTAGATTTCCTCACCAAGGGGGAAGATAACTTGATGCTCTAGTCAAGTATAAATCATGGTTAATGGTATATTTTGGATAAGAACACATTACCCTTATTGTTGTACTATGTGAAGTGAGGGGGTAGGCCCCAATACCAAGCCTATATCATTACCACTATAGTCCCTTTCATCCTAAACATACCTGAAACTATCCATAGATTGTTATCTAGTACCTTGCTTATAGACAATATCCCTTTACACTTAAAATAATTATTAATAATTTAATCAACATTCTAGGTTGACCAAGTAGCTAGCTTTAATTTCAAGTTGTTTGCTTTCCCTTTTATAAATTGTGTGTGCAAAATCTTGCATTAACTAGTATTAGTATAAGATTTTTTTATGTGCATCAATTAGATTAGACAACATCAATTCAATTGAATAATTATTTCCGTTCTAGT
Organism: Torreya grandis; assembly: GCA_037957365.1. Classification (NCBI taxonomy): domain Eukaryota; kingdom Viridiplantae; phylum Streptophyta; class Pinopsida; order Cupressales; family Taxaceae; genus Torreya; species Torreya grandis. The sequence continues at coordinate 6,219,239 of JARHVA010000132.1, forward strand.
ACTTACTAATTTATTACATTACTTGTAATTATCATACTTTAATTCATAGCTTATTATCATCTTTCTTTTATTCCCTATCTACTATGCTAGGTTGACCCTGTCTACCTTGTATCTTTTTCAACCCCTATACACTATGCTAGGTTGACTTGGTCAAACTAGTACTATTTATAAAATATTTAAATATTTATACTAGTCACTATTCACTAAACTGGGTTGATCTTATGGACCTTGTATAGTTTTACAATCCCTATTTTGCACTAGGTTGACCAGGTCAACTAGTACTATTTCAGTCACTTTCTAATTCCTTGTTTTCTCATTTTATCTCTCTTTATTTCATCATGGAATTTATATTTGGTGACAAAACTAAATTTCAATAAAAATAAATGATGTAATTCACCAATCCTAATAGGGTCTCCCATAGACAAAGTATGGCTTCTTTTGTGAATGCTAGTAATGCTCATAATACAACCTACATGATGAACTATGGGACCCCTCCTCATACCCATTTACAAGAAAACCCTCCTCTTCTTTTAGAAGATCAGCATGATTTATATTATACTCCTAAAATTCTTTTATTTATCATGGAATTCCCTCAACATAGAGGGACATATCCTTCCACCATATATAACCTCATGATTAGCCATCAAGTTGAAAAACCTCATTCTCCTACTTCCACTTTCTCAACTAGATTTGGGGGTACCAATTTATTACTTCTAAACCTCTTCCTTCAATATTGACTTATTTATATGGCATGGAATCTTCTTTTTTTACTTCTTCCACCTCCATGCCTAGTATCTCAACTAACATGGTAGGTTTTACATCTAGTGGGCATCTCATAAGATTTACTATTCTTAATCATTCCACTAATTCATTATTTGCTACCTAAGGCATTCATGCTTCTAGTGATTCTTCCTCTCAACCATTTACTAGTCCACTTTTTGATTCACAAGCAAATTTTTCCACTAGTGTCTCAAATTCTCATATCTCTTCTCAAGCTCATATTAACACTAATAGTGGTACACAAGCCACTAACACTAACACAAACACAAACACCAATACTAATTATTCTAATAACACTAATCAAACTAATCAACTATTGTTGCAAACTCTCAATAAAATGAACACATTCAAAGATTATAATATTAATCAAATGATGTGAATGCAAAACAACCTTTTTTATCTTCAATCCAATCCTCAACCAATGACTTGTGGTACACATAATCAAAGTGTTCCTCCTCCCCCTCTTCAATATTCTTAAGGTAATATCATTCCTCAACCTCCATTAGTCAGCAAAGTCATAAATCATTTACAAAATGAACCTCTTACCACCCAAATTGCTAACATTGACATTGGAGGTATAACACCTATAATTTATTACAATGGATCAACTGATCCTACTCTTCATCTCAAGACATTTGGTAATCTCTACAAGGATTGGGTCAAGTTAAATACCTTTTCCACTACTAAGATCTTATCCAAAACCCCCATAGGTGATGCTTTGATTGGTATAAACAACTTATATCACATTATATCACTAGTTTAGAGGACTTACTATGTGCTTTAGTGAAAGAATTTCAAACTAGTGATCTTCTTGAAAACACTTTGGCCCATTTCATCAATTGCAAACAAAATGAAAATGAAACTACCCAAGCCTTTGTCAAGAGATGGAGACTTTGTCAAATAAGTGTGACCATAACATGGTGGATGATAATCTCTTTCATCTCTTTACAAATTATTTATTTATTAAATTAAAATATTGAGTCCATACCATTTCTCCACATACCTTGGAGGAAGCTATCGATCAAGCCAAAAGACAAGATTTCCTCATGCATCAATTCAAGCTACCCATACCTTCTATGGGAGCTCACCTATTAGTAAAGAATAAAAACTATAATATTACCAATGATGGTGATACCAATTTATTTGACACCATTCACATAATGTTAAAGGTATCATTCTTACCCCTTCTTTGAAACCAACTCCTTTTCAACAACACACTAATCATCATTTCTCAACAAAAAACATTAATGTCCATAAGAATTTATCCTTGGTTGAATTAATTAAATGTCTAACTAGGCCTCTTACATGAGATCTTGACCCTACTTGACCTATTTAATCATGGTATGATCCTAATAACTTCTGTTATTTTCATGCTAGTTGGGGTCACTCTCATAAGACTTGTAGACAACTCCACAATTTATCCATGGAATTTCTTCTTGGCCCAAATTTTGATCATGATTATATTATCCATAAGCATCAACAAGCCTATGATATTGATTTCAAATACTATAAATCACATGATAAAACTCAAGCCTTAAATGAAGCAAATCCTCATTTATCTATTTATAAAGACCTCTTACCTAATCATCAACCAATCCAAGAAGGTAGAGCTAATCACACTTCTTCCACAAATAATGTCAAAGGTCTTATTGAACAAAATTCCAAAGATAATGTGGTATCATAACCAATATGTAAATAGAGGTGGATTTAATTGATTCACAAGCTATCTATACTCTTCCTTCCCATAAGACATATCATGTTATCCAAAGTTATTATCCAACTCATTTAAATGAGTTAGGGAAAGAAGATCTTATTTATTTTGATGATTTAATTTATGATTCTCCCTTAGATGACACATATCATACAATTATAATTCTCTCCCATCATCTTATAATACTAATAGAAATCTAATTTATACTAACACTTCTTCCAAACTTCAAGATCAATCTAAACCAAATACTTTTTCATCACCAAATTATTTACAACATTCTTCTCAACCTTCTCATTCTTATCAAAATTAACTTTAATTTTCTTCAGATCCACGTAATAAAGACCTTATTAATCATTACACACCTATATCTAACAATATCGTTATGGGTTATGATGAGTGGGATCCCATTATGGAACTTACTAATATTCCATCTTAGATACCTTTCCTTGAACACATGAGGACATATCCATGTCATAAAAACCACCTCATGCAACTCTTATTTGAGATGAATATCCCTCACCCTCCTCTAGTAGGATGGGAAGCTACTTTATCTATATCTAAGGATAATATCTTACAACAATGTGAAGAGATGTCCATTAATTAGGATGAAACTATAAACACTTTTCTTTCTTTATGATTTCATATCGCATCTATTATTCTAGATGAGATTATTCTTTGTGAAAATGATCCTTCATTATTTATTAGTGTCTAAATCAAGGATGTCCAAGTTAAGTGAGCCTTGATCGATGAGGGTTATATCACGTGTGTCACTTCCCTTGATTTCATTAAGACTCTTAGATGTTTTGAATGTAATCTCAAGTATACACATAACACATTCCAAGGATATAATATAAGGCAAATGCCTCCCTTAGGGTGTATGTGGGTTACCATTACTATCCCACCTGTCACCATTCATGTGAAGGTGATGATCTTCAACTTTCCCATTTTTTATAACATTTTGCTTGGCAGGCCATGGCCTCATTGTATCTGAGATATTGTATCTCCTGCTTGCCAATGCATAAAATTTCCTCATAATAGAGCCATTTACAGGATTCAAGGAGATACTAACCCTTGGAATTTTGAATAATTCTAATATCATGGTGTCTTCAAGATTAATACTATTGAGCCTTTGCCTAGTGTTCCATTTCATGAATCACAATGTCTCAAAATTCCTATCAAATTAACTAGAGGTTAAAATGGGCATCCTAAGCTCATTGGTAACATTCACCCCAACCTTTTAGAATATAATGATGATGATCCTGATGATATTAAATTAAAGATAAAAAATTCTGATCTATTTCCTAATCTCATCTCATAACGCCCTACTTATTGATAGCATCATTCTTGCAAGCATCCTTATGATTACATTCTCATACTCTTAACCAAGACTAGGCACTCTATTCACCAAGATTCACCTATTGACAAGGTCATCCCAACCTGTGTCATCAATATTCATACTCTAGATTATGATGATGGATATTACTTTGATGATCCTCTTTTAGGTGGCCTTATCTAGGCCCATGATGCTAAGATCATTCATTACCTCTCTTCTCTACTTGATTCTTTTCCTGCATCTCATTGTTCTCTTTCATTTATAGTTCCTAATTCTTGTATTTTTCCTCTTTATTGTAGGGTAGAGATGGCACCGATAACTCCAATTTTTTTAGGATTCACTTAGGACAATGGTCTTGGATTATGTTATGATTATACCTTATCACTTTTCCATACCTAGGGCATTCTTACTTAGACCTTATGTAAATCCTTCTCCTCCTTTAGTAGGGCAATCCATAGTTAATCCTATTCCTTTTTCCACTCTAGTTAAACATGTTTCCTCTCCTACTATTTATAAGCCTCTTCTTGCTTCCCATCCTCGTGATTCTCTTGTTGAGCCTAGTTCCACTCCTTCCCCATTATCACCTTCCCTTGATGATGGTTTTCTTCCACTACCTAAGATGGCTCCTTTGCCCAACAAATGGGCCAATGAGTCCTTTTCAACTTCTTCTACTCCTATTTCACCTCCTTTTGTGAGTGTTCCTAAAGCCACTCACAAGCATATCTATTACTTCCATGGGATAAATAATCACTCTTCTACCCATTTTCATAAGTTGAAATAATACCTTGATACCTTGCATCCTTCTTACCCATCATTAGATAAAGACATACCTCCCTTAAAGGTACTTCTTGAATATCTACCTAAGTATGGTGAGGTATATTATCTATGGCACCTGTGTGGCACACATCACATTGATCATTGTTGTATTCTTCAATAACATAATAAAGATCATATTATATACATCTTTGGACCTTATGCCACTCCCCCATGGGTCATTACCTCAAAAAGTCTTTTCTATCTTATTTTATGGCTGCACCTCTAGTGGTTACATCACCTCCTATGGTCCCTTTACCATCTTTTGTTCCTCCACCTGTTATTCCTTCACCTATGGACCTTCCCTCACCTATGGATCCTTCTCCACATATGAGTCCTTTACCTGCGGATCCCTTTCCACCTATGATTCCTTATTTTCTTATAGATCTTGTTTCCATGCATTTTCCTAACTAGCCTTTGCCTAACTTATATCCTCAGCATGATCCTTTGAGCATTCATACTTTTTCAATTAAGGAGATCAAAAAGTAAGTATTTTCCTAGTACTCATTATAGATTGATGAGACCTTATCAATAGTTCAATTATAGCTTTATAGAGACTTATCCAATGTATTGGATAATGTGTGTGGATAGATTTACTAGTATTTATGAGCATGTGCATGGTGATTTATCATTTATGTTTGGATTGGAAGTGTGCTCCAATATTATTTATATTTTGATTATATCATTTGACACTATGTCAAATTCTATATTATTTTATATCATGTTTCTTATTCTTATTTTACTATAGTTATCTTATGTTATCATTTTATTTTTGCATTATCATTGCTATTTTTTGCTTATCATTTATTTCTTTCCCTTTAGATTTTTCTCAAAACTCTTCCCGTGTATCTTCATGATTGTTTACTTTCTTATATTTATTTTTCATAGTTAGTTGTCATGGTGACTTGGTTATATTTACCCTCTCCCTTTGGTTATTATCTCCTATTACCATGTGATCAGTTTACAAGAAATCTTTCTCATTACTATTTCCTTTCACCAGTCCTCCTTTGGATCTCCTTTTTCCCTTCTTCCTTTTTCTATAAGCTAAGAATATACATGATTGATACTTCAGATCACATTTTAATTTCATTACCAAGCCTAATTTTTCATATCATTCTTTTTTCTTGGGATACTTAGTTTTCTTTAGCCTTAGCCTATAACTCATTCATGTGTATCACTATTTATCTCATGATTGGTCATTCCAAATCCATATGGAGGAGGAATCTTAAAAATCCTTTGAAAGAAATTTAAAAGAGAAATCATTTAAAAAAAATTCAATGATATCAAAAGGCAAAAATATGAATTATATTAAAAGTTTAATCACACTAAAATACATGATTCAAATTACATCTCCTTCTTCTAGTCAGAGCTCAACTCCAAAGTTGGCCTTATGATAAAGCCAAGGTCCTTTGGGGTGTGGTAGGCTAGTAGATTAGAAGAGGATAATAAAAAAATATATTTTAGTGATAACTACTTTCTCACACATGTGCCCAACCTTGATAATAGACTGACAACTTTTTAAGGGGTCTTGAGGAGTGGGGAACACATTGTGGGAAGTTAGGTCCATTTTAATTTTCCTTGTACCAATCTACCATCATGAGTTTATCTTAGTAGCATGCATATTTTTATACAAATCTTTGTGTCTATATAAAGTGGGTTTCCATTGTATATAGATGACCATTAGTCCCTTAGTGTTTTTTCATGTCCTTAGTATGCCTCTTGCCTCTTAAGGTCTTCTCATAAGACACCTAAGTATTTATTCTTACACTCATTTTTTCATTATTTTTCCTTCATATTTCCTCTTGGGAAATATTATTTTGCTTACTAATCACTCCCCATGGGATTTCATTTGTGAGTTGCTTTGTAAGACCATAGATACGACCCAACATCCCTCATAAATTACCATATTTTTCATCCTATTACACACATCCTTGATTTACCATTACTTATACTTCTACTTACCAATATTTATTTGGTACCCCTTAGGTTTTTCTTTTGTGAGTTTCAGTTTACGACCATGGATAGGACCTAACCCTATTCACAAAATTTTCCAATAATCAAGTTAGTGTCTAGAATTACATGTGTCAAATATGAGATAAGATTCGATAGATAATGAGGTTACACATCATTGACATGATTCACATCTTGATATTTAGTATGTTTTATGCTTACTTCATTTTTATTTTGCCTTTTATCTTATTATGTTTTGAGTGCATGTAAGATTGCAACCATTTTTTTTAATTTCTCATACTTCCCAGCTTGAATTAGTATGATAAATTTTAGACCAAGTTTATAAAAAATTTATTTTTATTTTGTACTTCTCATCATGATATAGTATAATTGTTTAACTTAATTTTGATTTTTTTTATTACGATTTGAGCCATTTTACATAGATTCCATTTTATTGCATTTTTTGTCATACTTCCTAATGTGATATTTAGTATGATTTCACTTGCTTTAATTTGGTGCAAAAATATTTTACATTGGTTTAAAAACAAATCATCTTTTACCATCTTATTTGTTATTTTCTTGGATTTTTATACTTATTTATTTTTTGTTATTACAAATTTCCCAACTTGAACTAGTGTGTAGTACATTTTTTATTTATTATATCTTTCCAAGTCCTTTTTTCATGTTTCTTTTTAACCATGCATGTGTACTTCATAGTGCTACAAAATAAACCACACCACATCTATTTCCTATAACATATAAAACAAAGCTAAATACAAGTGCTAGAAATAAATATATCCAAAATAATAAACAAACAAAACCATCATAAAGACAACATACACAACAAACACCAATAAGAAAAAATGATACATCATATATATACCATGATTTTGATAAAATATATACAACCATATACAAATCCATCACACTAGGGTCACGTTCCATCTTGTCTATCCCATGGCCTAGCCATGATGCCTACTGAGGCCTTGATCTAATTCCTTTGAATGGCATGTTATAATAAGGGAGTCTGGGATCTTAATCCCTCTACCTATCTCTCTAGGTGTGTTATCTACACCTGTGCCTATACCAAGTCAACATAGGTCACTGTATGGGCTTGTGTCAGTTGAGTTTGCATCCCTATATATGCCTACATAATCTATGTCACTATCTCCAAATGCACATCTCTCTCATCTACCAATCCATACCAAGCTTTTCTCTCATATGCACCCATCTCTACTAGTGGCTACATCCTCTCCATCTATACATGTATTTACCTCATCACCTCACCAGCTAATCTAAACTAGCTCACCTAAGCTAGGGTTGATGGTACACTCAAATCCTTTAGTGTCATGGGGTTGTATGGCTATAGAGTCTCATATAGGATGTCATGGAGTGTTCCCTTCACCAAGGACCCCCTTCTCTCCTCCTCATCCTTAGGTATGCCTATAAAAATCACACTAGATGGATATTAAATCATTTTCATATCTCATAATATCTATCTATATCTCTCTACTACCAGATGAAAACTTAATAAATAAATTAACCATCATCATACCTATTTATGTCTTAGATATTATGATATCATCATATGTATGATCACCTATCATAGTCTCCTTATCTGTTCAGCCTCCTATTTCCTCCTTAGTATGTCACATCCTTAACTTAAACTTGTTTGTCCTAGTTCATGTCCATCTTAGCTTCTATATAAATGATCTCTCTATCATCTCCTATAGCTCATATATGGGGTTATCTAAAATGTCTATAATCTCTAATCTCTCTTTTCTTCATCACCAATATGTCTTCAATGGCTAATATTCATCTCACTATAGGATTGGTAGTGTTATATCTAGTATCTCTACCTCCTCTACCTCCTCCTCTACCACTCATCATGCCTAACTAGTCCATGGTTTCTTTAAACATGGCCTCAATGTTAGCCTCATTATTCATGGTCTGAGTCCCCTCTTCCCTTTTGGCTTCCTCATGTGTTGAGCCCACTAGTTGGGCATCAGTATCAGTGTCACTAAATGAGGTAGGCCAATTTATCTTAGCACCCATGACACCAGATGTGGCTCTCTCCACCATGTATAGTGATTAATCACCTCTATCCTCTCTATTACTATTAAAACCATGTGCCATCTCACCCATGTAGCTAATATGTACCCATATGACCACCACATAATGTCTGCACATCTCATTGACTGTAACACTAACATTTTGGGTATGGCCCATGCTACTTGATCTTCCTACCATCTTTACACTTTAGGTAACCCATAATAAATAGAATTGGGTAACCTAATTAGTTGATATATGAGAAATCTCTCATATATGGGAAATTTCAAAATTCAAAATGCTAAATGAAATCTTTTTTTCCTATTTAAAACCACTTTTTAGCAACTCAAATTTTTCATTTATTTTCAAGTAGATTCCTTGTTTTGCCTTTATCCTCATTTCTAATAATCCATTTTTAAAACTATAAAATTCATTAGAATCATGATGTTTTAGATATTATTTTCCATTATCATATGTCTATATTCCAAAAATTTTGATTTTTGGTTATTTTTTGCACTAAGTTCTATAGGTTCACCTAGTGTACTCTACATTAGACACCTTCACATTTCTTGTAGTCTAATTATTTATCTAAGACACTAAGGTAAGTCAAAGTTATGTCTTTATTAATATAATTCTTTCATTTATCTTATTTTATACTCACTACACCATACCTATCATCAACATTGTGTGTTATCATGTTTTCTTCCAAAGCACCATCCCATGTTGCACTTACATGACATGTGATGAGCTTTGGCTAGGGAATATGTATACACATAATATTTTTAACTATTATCACATACTGTCACTATTTATCTTGAAAAACCCTATCAAGTCTCAATCTCTCTAAGTACATGTCTTAAGGGGTGCACCAAAAAGTGCATCAAAAAGGGGGTTGGTAGACCATCAGTGCTTCATAAGATTTTTTTTTTCCACTTATCATCCATACTCTAGACTCCTAAAACCATTGAACACAAGATTATTATTCTTAGCTTTACCTATTCTTATAATTTGTTATGTTTTATCCTTCATTTATTACCTTATCACCCTTTTGACCTATCAGTTGTGCTAAGTTAACCAGATCAACCTAGCACAGTTTAGGGACTTTTTATCTCTTTTGGTTTATTGGCCTATTGGCTGATCTAGCATAGACCTAGAGAGTTAGACCCAAAATCATGTTAGGTTAACCTAACATAACCTATGTTCTCAAATGATTTTAGGGTAAGATACTACTATGTATACAAGGTCATTTACCACCATTTCATAAGAGTGAATAATTAAGTGAAGAATTATGAACACATATCTACTTATTGACCATTCTACTTGGGGAATAAATCTTTAGGGTTCAATACTTTATTTGGAGCTCTGATCTCATCTTATGGATAAGTATTTTGGATGGTTGGATAGGTTGTTTAGCCTAGAGATAAGTCATCTTAGTTATCCTTACATACCATGATAATATCTTGTGAATCAGCTTGTCCAAGGGGGAGATTAAGGCTCAATGGGTTCATCTTCAAACATAAGTATTCCTAGCTTTATTCCTCCCTTATAAGAATAGATAGATAGTGCATTTTTATTCTTCCCTTCCATGTATTATGATTTTGTATACATTTATGTGAGTATATATCTTCTATACATGTTTAGTTTAGTTTTTTTTTTTTAATTTCTAACCCCCACTTTATGCCACAAGCTTTGGTGTGCACTAGATTAGATTTACTTTTCTTGTTATTAGATTAGTGAAATATTAAATCATATGAATATTTTATGGTTATTGTGTGACTATGTTAGACTATAGGATTTAGAACCCTACCTCACACATTATGTTATGACAAGTGATCCCCTAATTGGGTTTATAAGATTCCCACATTGGTCATGCTCTTGCTTAATAATTGTATACTCCCCAATTAGAAGTGTATGTGTGCTCTATCCCATCTAATCTAGGATTGATTTATGGAAATGATGCATTTTTGATTGCATATAACTTATATTTCCCTTGCAGACTTCTAAGTTGTGTAAGATTTTTAGGTGGAGGCATATACATGATAATTTAAAATTTTTAAGGATCAACTTCAATTCCATGCTATGAAATAATGAATCCAAACAACTTTCATGATGTGCCAGCAAAAACATATTTTTTTGGATTTAACCTCATGTTGTATTCTTGCATATACTCAAAAATATGGTGAAACACCTAAATATGATATGTTTTATATTTATATTTAGTCATAATTTCATCTACATAGTCCTTCATAATATCATTAATCATGCCATGAAAAATAATGGTCATTTCCCTTTGATATGTTGCCGAAACATTTTTCAATCTAAAAGGCATCACCTAATAATAAAATGTCACCCATGCAGTTGTAAAGGTTGTTTTATGTTGATCTTATATAGCATTTTTTATTTAATTATATCTTGAATAACCATCCATTAAAGATAACATCTCATAACCTATAGTTTAATCGATGATCATATCTATGTTGGGTATTAGAAAGTCATAATTTAAACATGATTTATTTATATCATGGAATTTTATGCATATTCTAATCCCTTTAAGTTTATTTGACACTAGTATAATGTTTTATTTCTAGTTTGAGTAGTCAAAGGGGATTATAGAACCTACATCCAATTATTTTGTATCTCTTCCCTTACTAACAATGTAATCTTGGGATATATTTTTTAGAGCTTTGGTTTTACTATTTTTTCATCTGGATGAACCATAAGGTGGTGAACTACTAACTCTAGATATAACCCTCACATATCCTCATAATACCATGAAAATACATCAAAAAACTCATGAAGCAACAATATAGATATATTCCTTTCTTATTGATTGAGTGATATAGAAATTTTTACAATATCTAGGTTAGATTCAATTCCAATGTTTACAAGAATGGTTTCATCAATAATTAGTCTTTATTCATATTTATAATCTAGGGTTAGTGTAGGAATATGAAAATATTCCTCAACTTCTTATTTTGATGCAGATGCAAAATTGATAAAATGATGTAATTTATGTCCCCCAAAATATTTTGAGTCTATTATTTGTATTAGAAACCCTTTCTTATGATCACTTGTAGGAATTTGATCTCTTATTCTCAAGAATTCAGATATAGATTCATCATTTTTAAAATGGTCAAGTTGTGGTGTATAGTTTTCTTCTCATTGGATGAGAGAAGGATATGTTAGGTTAAATCTAAGAATGACATTTTCATGGAAGAGGTTGGTGGGGGCTAAACCTTCAAAATTTCTAATAATGGAACCCATATCATTGTCTAGAAAATAATCTTTTGAATCACTAAAAGAGTCACTTTGTGATATTATAAGATGTACATCAAGTGGATTAAATCCTAAACCATGATTTCCCTCATTGGATTTTAGTGTTATTAGTTCAATGACACTTTGTTCACATACATCAATACCTTTTCCCTAATAATTCATTATTTTTCACATGATGGATTTTACAAAAGGATATTTATTGGTGGAAAATGAATTAGCTAATTCATAAAAATAAAGCTAAGAATATTTGAATCATCAATATGCTCATAAAAAAAGTCCTCCCTCAATAAATTTTGTCTAACCGAGCTTTTTAACCATTATTTTATCTTTTAGATGGTTTGATTTGTGATATTCATTTGGATTGGCATGTATTATTCTTATATAAAAATCCTAAATGATTTACTTGTTTATGCCTCAATCAATGATTTTGAAATGGGAAGAAGTAAAAGAGGATGATTTATTGGAGGATGATGGATTGGATGTTTTATTAATGGATGGATTATTAGAAGCTTGCTCAATGCATGGTAGATTTAAATCTTACTTAGATAATTTATTTGAAGCTTATTCAAATGGTGAGTGTGATATGTCATTGGTTAGTGATTTTTCAATAAATATGGAGGAAGTTGGAGTAATGATTCAACCACCAATGGGAGGTGTTCGAAATAAAATTTTAGGATTGACATAGTATTCAAATGAAGGATAATCCTCAACAAGGGTAAAATTATTGTTTTTTACTAGTAGATAGTTTGATTTTTGATATTTTCCTTCCAATTATTTGCAATATTATAAGGGATGAGGATAACCTTGAATAGTTACTTCCATTCTTACATGGGAGAATTTAAAACACTGATGAAGAGTGGATGGGATGTAATTCATGGAATGGATTCATTAGCATCCAAGGAGCATATTGTATGGTAAATCAATATTGAGAACATGAATAAAATTTTCCTTTAAAATATACCCTACCATCAAAGGAAGATGGATTGAGCTGATGATTGAAATTCATTATTATCATACACCTTAATGGTTATGATATTTGATTTTAATGTTATTTCTAGATACCTAATATGTTTTATGAGTCTTAGTGTACATATGATAAGGTTTGAACCATTATCTATAAAAACACTTTTTAATTTATGCCTATATATAATAACATCTATATATAATGGGAGTTTATGCTCTAAACCTAAAGGAGAAACATCAGAATGATTATATTTTACTTTATAGTTTGTTTCCAAATAACCTATTAACACTTGGAAGTTTGTGGGATTAATGTTTTCAGGAACATTAGACTCTTGGAGGGATTTATACAAAATATCTTTATATAAAGGGGAGGTCTTGAGAAGGTCTAAAATGGAGATGTTGGATGGTGTTTTCTAAAGATGATCTATAATGTTGTATTGATGTTCAACATTAGAGGGAGATGCACTAGGTAGGGTAAGATTTTTGTGTCTTGTGGTGATGACACATTAATACTTTGGCAAAGTGACAATGTTAACATGTTTATGTACCATATCAACACTATTGATTATGAAATCAAATGGATGACTATATTTGTTAACATTACATGATTTTGGTTGTTCTTGCTTTTGTTTACTCTTATCTTGCTCATGATTAGGGAATGGGTCTTGGTATATTCCTAATTTTTGGTTAGTTTTTTTTATGAATAATTTTTAACTACTATGTCACCTTTAACAATATGATCTTGAAAATAATATTTTAGGCACATACATTGATTTTTTGAATGTCCTCTGATCTGATGGTATTCATAGTATTCATCCTCTTTGTACCCATTGGGTTTGGGAACATTTTCTTAAAAAAATCTGTGTTTGGCCACACAATCATGTTTGCATGAGATAACTTTCAAAAAAAAAAATCATAAATTTCACCTATATGATTGAACTTACGTTTTGGTCTCACTTATTTTGGTTTCCTACTAGGAATTGTGATGTTGTGATTTGTTTGTGTTTGTGGATTTTGAATCTATTTTACATTGGTTACACCATCTCCAACAAGATTTTTATTTTTGGTACGAAATTTGGGATTGTATATTAGTTTTGAGTAATTGTTATTATCTAGTTTATATATTTTTATTACACCTCTATTGATCAAAGTTTGTTCCACTTGAATTCCCTTTTCAATAATCTCATCCAAATATCTTAGGCAAATAAGTAACAAGTGATGTCCTAAATCTGAGTTTAAGTTATTCATAAAAATGTTCACTAACTCTATTTCTAGAAATGACCATGTAAAATGTATTGCCATTGCTCATCATATTTAAAATAAATAAGAAAAAGTTTTGCCATTTCATTATTTGGTGTTGTGTAAGTCTAGAGTGGTCAAGTATTTTTCAATATTGTAAGAGAAGTGACAGACAAACATTTTTAGATAAGTATTCAAAAGTGAAGATAGATCCTTTTGAGAGTATTGAGAACCATTCAAGGGATTGGACCTTTAGAATTTGTGTAAATAAATGCAACACAAATTCATTACTTTAAGCAACATCTATACATGCATGATAGAAGCTAGGTAGATGTTCCCTAGGATCTCTTTTATCATAGTACTTATTAAATTTTGGGAGTTTAAAATATTTGGGAAAAGGTGTAGTCATTTTAATCACATCCTATGGATATGAGCATATTTATTTGAAATTAAAACTATTTTTTCCTATTATAATAGCCATCTTACAAGCCTTAGACTCTATTCTTTATATTTTGAAATTCTGGCATGATAAAAGATGATAGTTGGTCCATTTGACTTAATGGATTATGTGGTTGATTTGTGAACTCATTTATGTGTTGGGGAATGTTTTGATTAAAATTATAGGGAGGTTTATTATTTTTGTTGAATTTTGGAGCTTGGGAAAAGGTATTGGGGTTATAACCAAGGTTTTAGTTTGTATTGGTACCAAAATATGTTTGAATTGAGTTCAAGTTAAAACCAAAATTGGTTTGATATGTGTTAGGACCAACATTAGTATTTTTTGTAAAGTTTGAACTTGGTTGGTTTGGATTTAGGTTAAAGTTTTGATTTTTTGACGTTTTATTGCTCAAGTTCATGGGATTATAATTGGTATTTTGACCAAATCTTTTTTCGTTACACATACTTAGATTATGTTATTGTGGAAGCATGTTAGATTTTGAATTAAATTGATTAAAACATAGCTTTGAATTAGTTTGGTTTTGGTTTTGGATTGGGTTATTTTGGTTTTAATTAAATATTAAACTATAATTTGTGGTGGGAATTTTAAATTTAAGGTTGGAATTGGATTACATTTAGTTTTGGTTTGAGTTAGTTTTTAGATTTGAAGTATAATTAACTGAAAGAATTGGGTTAGAGCTAGATTGGTTTTGAATTGGATTGGGATTTTGATTGGATGCAATTAGTCTAAGTAATAATTGATTTTATACACTATGATTTACATATAGATTGTTAAATGTGCATGAATTATCATTAAAAATATGATTTTATGATTGCTTGGGTAAGCTAGAATAGGTATTCAATCTTTGATTTGGATTGGATATGATTGGTGAGTTATGAAAACTATGATTTGGATTGATTGATGAGTTTGAATAAATATTCACACTTAGATTAATTTTATTATAACCTTACAAATTTTAAGTTTGGATGATTTTATTTCATGATTGGCAAAATTGAAGTAGGATTAAAGTTTTGATTGGTGGGATGCATGATTAATGAGTTTGAATCCATATTCAAACTTAGATTATTTGGATGGTGTTCTAAAGGTAAATTCATATTTACAATAATGTTAGGATTACCAAATGGATTATTGAATTTATGAGATTGAAAGTTCATAATATTTTGAATTTTTTAATTTGTATAGATTTATATGGAAAAACCATGACTAGCTTAGGTTGACTCCTCATGTTAAATAGCTTTTCCTTTATCTTGAGAGATTTGGGGATGAGATTATGAGGAAGGAATTGGAGCATTGGTACTCTCTAAAGAGAATTGTGAGATTTGTTGATTAGGATTCGAATAATAAGGATCTTTGATTGTAATTAGATATTGTAAATTATGTACATAAAAAATAGATGGGAACTTTTCACCAAAGCCCAAGACTCAAAGCAATACTTCATTTTTTTTGGGCATGATATACTAATCAAGGGAACATGGAGATTGGATGGCTTTTGGGATACCTTTATCTTGGTAAGCCCTTCCCTCCTCTTCTTTGTGGTCAGTTATTTCATGTGTCTCTACATGATGCTCTTGACAAGGAAATTGAAAAAGGGTCATTTCTAAAAGGATCTTCACTTACATTGGGAGGAATTAACATGGAAATTTGCCAAGTGATAGGCATGATTGAAAAAAATGAAAAAGAAAAAGAAAAAGGATGTTTTAACTTAATAATTTTAAGTAAAAATTTGATTAAAATTTTTGAATTCATAACCAATTATATTAATCTTTATATATTAAGACTTAATTTTAGGATGTGAGTTAAAATTTAAAAGAATTAGTTTTCAAACAAGGATTTTCATCATGTGGTAGACACAAGGAAATAAAAAACAAAATTTATATTTTAAAAAGTCAATAAATTTTCACATAAAAGGTGAAAACTAGGATGAAGGGTTGTGAAAAACTATTGGGCCTTCCGTTATCACTGACTCATTTGTGCTCTTAATTATGGCCTAATATTTCAAGGCACTAACCATGGAAGACCCTGCCATTCCCATGGACCACTAATTCTAGTTATGAGGGTGTGTGTAAAGTTGCTTCTTGATGTTAATTTGTAATCAATGTATCAAAGTTGAATTATAAAAGAGGTTATCATAGGATTAAGGTTTAAACAAGATTATCTATGGGAAAAGTCATGTAAGAAATAGATAAAGTGAATTCACACTATTGTGTCTTATTTCAAAGTGCCCAACATAGCCATATGGGTCTCAGTGTGTTGATAATTGATGATATCATATTTTGAGGTAGTTGTTAAAACCTTGGGTATTGGAGTATGAAATCCCCTCATGTCATGATGTGCTTAAAACACCTAACTAATTAGAAAATTAAATCATATGGATATCAATGATATACTTTGATGATAAATGGGGTTTGGCCTACTACGTGGTGGTGAAATCCATGGTCAATAGAGCCCCTATGAAAAAAATTAAATTAAATATTTGTTTCAAATTTTTGAGTATCATTAAAAATGTAACACCAAAGAAAGATCATACATGGACACTACTTGGGTAACACATATAATTATGGAAATGTTTTTCATTTCTGAGTATCACCACAAATATGATGCCAAGGAAAGAGCATATGTGAATTCCATAATCACAAAAGAAATAATGAAACATAGATGAATTCACTACTTAAAAAATGATTTCATTGACAAACACAATAATTTTACTACTAACAAAAATGAATTCACTATTAAGAACAATGATTTTGTTGTGAAAAAGAACAATTTCTCTATTAAAATGGATAATTTTGCCACTGATAAAGATAAAATCACTAATGAGAATGGAAAAATCATTATTTCCTAAAAAAATCATTGTTAACCCTATGGATAATTGAAAACACATAAAAAAGAGAAAAATAGAATAATTTTGTTGTGTAGTTGAACAAATTTTCTATTAAGGTATATGATATCATTTTTTATGCTTCTAAATTTCATGTTATGTAAAAGAACACACAAAACTAAATAGAAAATGCCTGACAATAACTTGTAGCTCATACTAGCACTCCAAAAAATGGAAAAATTAAATGAAAATGTAAACATAAACAATAATAATAATCAATAGGAAATGGTATCTAAATACAAAAAATGATGATCAAAATATGAAAAAGAGGAGGGAAATGATCCCATTGGGAATGCTAAAAGTGTATGAATTAAATTTATACATGTAAATAAAATAAACTAATTATTATCTAATTTAAATTCAAACAATGGTAGAGTAACAAACAAAGAAAACAACAATCACAAACTTTATGCTTTGAATGCATAAACTTTCTCCATTATGATATACATTTGATTTGCTCTTTTAAAATCTTTCGTGCTCACTCCTTCAATGCAAAAGTGAATGTGTATATTTTTGGTGTAAAAAGGAAGTCTTTGATTTGCCTTGATTCATTTTGATTTGCTTGAGTGTAGAGCTCTATTTTCTTTATTGTGATTGTGATCTTAAGATTTTGTAATTGGATTTCAAGACTCTTATAAATGGAGATTTGCAAGTTTATTTATAGATGTTTGGAGAAGGATCCAATGATGGAAGATGATTTGTAATTTTTCAATGATCCAAATGATCAATTGTGGATAATTATTCCTCACATATGAGGATGAAGACTATTTAAAAATGTCTTAAGAAATCATGGGGTTGGTTAGTTGACTCAGCAAGACTAAGTCAATTTCCTCAAAAACTAAGGGGATGAGTCATAATAGGTTCATAATTTTGTGAATTTGGTTGGGATGAGGGAGAAAAAGGTTGGAGATGTTTGGACAAGGTGTAAAATCTAGAATTTTATTATTTAAAATAAGTAATTAAGTTTGCATAATTAACTAATATGACTTATTCAATTACTTTAATTTGGAATAAATGTGATGAATTATTTTAAGAATAATTTTAAAATATATTTAGGTTCATTTTGACACTAAATGTTATTTAGGTGTCTACAACCAATAATGGATCCACTAAACCTACACTAAGGGATCTCTTATCACACTATGTCAAAGGAGAGGTTTCAAAAGTCTTGAGTCAAATTCTATCTTATGATAACCCTAGCTAGGTCTCTATGACTATAAATAATATTAAGAAAGATAATATACTAAACAACTATGCAAGATAATCTAGTAAATTCATATACAATATAATCTAATGCTCACCAAAGCATGTGGGAAAAATGGGGAAGATAATAAACATTCAAAAAAAAATCTATATATAACATAGAGAATATCTAAGAAAGAAGAGATACAAACTAGTATATGTTAACTCTAAAATATCTACTTATAAAAATATGAAGGGCTTAGAAATAAACTTAACTCCATTTAAGTGAACCCATCTTGCCTCAATCTCTTCTTTGGCTAACAGTGCTTTGCAAGAAGTTTTTATGGGCTTGTAAGGATCAAAAGTATAAATTGGGTCTAGGATAAAATACCTATTCTATGCATCTAAGAATTCCACAAGACAAGTGATACTTATTTAAGGGGAAAAAAACTAAATAATGGAACCTCTTATTGATTATATTAGCATATTTATGAGAAGTAATGATGCATAATTGATTGATATTATTTATAAGTCAAACAAAAAGGGGTATATATATCCATGTATTGAATCATTAGATTGATTTGGCCTAGTCAACCTTCTTAGGTGGGAAATAGATTCATTAGGTCTTTAACTATGTTAACTTGAGCTATCCTAGTTTTGTAACATGTGGTAAATCCTAGAATGGGATTGACCTAGTTGACCTTGTTATAACACAACTATTTACTAGGGGTGAATCAGTAGATTGATTAAAATTAGTCTTTAACACTTTTAAATAAAATTAAAAATTATATCCAAAGATAACACACACATAAATAGGCATAATACTCAGTGTATGTGGAAAACCCAGTATGGGAAAAACCCTGATGAGAATAGCTACTAGAATCTACTTTTCTAATCCAACCTCATAATTAGAACCTCATTGGTTATAATTTTTAAGGGCATCAACCCTAAGGAGACACCAATATCCTATTTTAAGAGAACCTACTCTAAGGAAGAGCCTACTCCCTAACTGAGCACTAATTTAGCTCTTCTAATGGCACCTACCTATCAAATCTATTATGGAACTACAACTATAGATTATAAAATTGATTCAAAAATGAATCTAATTATATGTTATAGACATATTCTATAACTATTTATGCTATTAACTACATCTCTCTTCCTCTCTTTCTCTTTGACTCTCTCCCTCTTAATTCTTGCTCTATATCACACTTAGTGTATATCCTAGATGATGTATATATGCATTGGATCTAGGTATCACATATTTTTGGTGTTCATACTTTGTTGTTAACACATCATGATCCATTTTTGGAACTTAATCCATATTTATTTAATGACAAGTTTCCTACTTCTTTAATTCACACACCACCACCATAATTCTCTATCTTTTTCTATATTTAGCATATATTAGGATCTAGTTTTTATACACATGCCATTTTACATAATTTAGATCAGTTACAACAATCCATATCATTTTTTGTGTCATAAAATTAATCTTACTTAAATAATCTATCACTTGACCATTGAGATGAATATTCATTTAAATACCAACCATTGATCTTTACTTTCACACCAAGATCTAATGATCCTCATTAAATTGTCCCAACTCTAAAATGAAACCATCAGATCAAGATCACACACTCCATTAGATTCTTACAAGCTTATGAACTATAACTCTTCAAAGTTAAAATGTATTCATTGATCTAAATGTACAAGCTCATGTGCTCCATTAGATCTTTGTGAGATTCTAAACTTTAACAATTCAACTTTAAGTTGCAACCATTGATATTTGTTTGTCTCCCAAGATTAGGACACTTAGCACTCTTCTATGCCTTTTAATCACTTTACTATCAATCCCCATACTTATGACACTTGGTACTCTCATGTGACTTATGTATATTATCAGTCCCTATACTTGTGATACTTGGTACCCTCAAATGCCTTCTTCACATTGATATCAGTGCCCGTGTTTATGACACTTAACATCCTCATATTGAACATTCACTATTTGAATTTAAAGTAAACTATAGATATACTAATTAATCTCTATGATCATTAACACATTCATTCTCAAGTTTTTTGACTTATTGACTTTACTTCACGTTATTGGATCTTCATCATTTTATTAAGTTCTAACCATTGATAAAGATCAATAAAATATTAAGTCAAGGACTTAGGAAATAGTAAGGTCTCTGCTCACTTATCCAAGAAAATAATTTATAGGTTGAAGGGGCTAGTTGCACAATGATAAGGAAGGATCAAGTTATAACTTATGCTACCAGTTCTTGCCTATATCTAGTCAACATAAAAATACAAATGGTTATGAACACCATGACTAAAACCCATAGGGTTTTACTAAGAAACCATAATAATGGATGAGAGCAAAGATAAATCATTTCTAAGATGATTTATCTTCATCTGAACTTGTAGACCATATATATGAGATGCACATGAAAAACCCATAATGAATCTTCTATTAATTTCTCTGTAAACATCTAGAAATAGACTCTATAAAAATCATGACAAATTTATATGATAATATTACAACTTGTATAATCATAAAACATGCTCTTCTCTCCATCAATTTTGTTTATGACTAATTCTTTTGACATCAATGACATCCATAGTGATAACTATCTCCCTTTTGACATCAACGACAATAATATTGCCAATAATATCCCCCATTATCATTGATGGAAAAATAAATGCTCTAATATTGTAATGCATGCTCTATTCCATTATGCTCCTTCTCTGACATTAGCTAAACTTGAATTGGATTCTAATGAACATGAGTTGAAGTTGTTCATACCAAAATTTATCCCCCTTAGGAAATGTAGCATTTGCCTAAACATATCTTGGACACATTTTTTTCTCCTTCTTTGATAAACATAAAGCTTTTATAGAGAGAATTTGCACTTTTTATCCCCTTTTGTCATCCATGGCCAAGAGACTCCAACTTTATCACTATTTATCCAATTGTTTCTCCTAATTTATTAGATAAAGGAGTTTGTCCAAGAATATAAAACCATAAACTCATTATAAATTTTCAAAAATATACATACCTTATTTTCCTTTTCTCTCTTCTTCTAGGGATTAACAAAGTTTTTATGATCCTCCCCTTAGACTCATGCTCTATTAATGAGATCTAGTGGTGTGATGTAGGAGCAACTACTCCCAATTTCTATCTCAGATACTCAAATTATTCCTTGAGAATATGTTTTATGAATATGTTTTCAACTTGATCTTGTGTTGGAACATACTCCATCATGACATCTTGATTTTCAACCTTTTATCTTAAGAAGTGATACTTGATTGATATGTGTTTAGCTATGAAATTCATCATTGGATTATTTGATATGTTAATAGTACTTTAATTGTCATAAAGAATAGAGACACGTGATTTATATTATACCTTGATGTATTTAAGTGTTTGATTCATCCACAAGACTTGAGTAAAACATGCCAATATTGAAACATACTCTGCTTCTACTATAGAAAGAGTAACTAACTCTTGATTTTTTCTCATCCATGAAATAAGTTTGTTTTTAAGGATAAATGCACCACCAATAGTGCTTCTTCTATCATCTACACTTCCTACCCAATCAAAATTTGTATATGTTGTCAAATTGAAATATTAATCTTTAGGATACCATAGACCATAGTCAATTTTACTCTTGATATATCTAAAGATTCTTCTCACTACATTGACATGTGATTCTTTGAGAGTAACTTGAAATGTCACAACCATAAACACTGCTTTCATGATATCTAGTCTTGATGTAGTTAGGTAAAAAAATATACCTATCAATGATCTACACAAAGTCTAATTTGCATCAGGGGACTCATCCTTTTTTCTCAAATTATAACTATTTATCATGGGAGTACCTATTTTTTTGTTGTCTTCCATTATAAACTTATTAATAATTTACTTCACATAATTGGTTTGAGATATAAAAATCCCTTCATCAATTTATGTTATTTGTAGACCAAGGAAGAAATAAATTTCTCCAATCATAAACATCTCAAACTCATTTTGCATTTGAGTAGAAAATTATTTTCATATTTTATTGTTACTACCACCAAAAAATATATCATCTATATAGACACCAATAATTAACATATGCTCACCTTCTGATTTAAAGTACAAATTGATATTTGCATAGCCTTTATTGAATCCTTATTACAAGTACTGGTCTAATTTTGAATACCATGTTTTAGTACTTTTTTTAGACCATAAAAATCTTTATTCAATCTAAAATGGTAATCTTCTTCTTTTGACAGATGAAAACCTTCAAGTTGTTCTATGTAGACTTCTTCTTCTAGGTTCCCATTCAAGAAAGCAGATTTAACATCCATTTGATAGACTTTAAATTCTTATAAATTGAGAATGCTATAAAAATTCTTATGGCTTCCAATCTAGCAAATAGAGAAAATGTTTCCTCAAAATCTATGGCTTCAACTTGTACAAATTCTTTGCATACCAATCTAGTCTAATTTATTATGATAGTTCCATCCTCATTGAGTTTGTTTTTAAAGATCCACTTTGTACCTATTACATTCTTATTTGAGAGTCTTGGAACTAATTACCAAGTTTTATTATTTTTAATTTGGATTAATTATTCTTCTATGGATTTTAGCCAATTTTTATTCTTGCTAGCTTCAACATAACTCTTAGGCTCAATTTTATATATTAGAGAAAAACTTTCTCCTTATTCGTTAGAAATCTTTTTCTTGTCTGAACTCCTTCATTTTTATTGCCAATGATCTGATCTATAGGATGATCCTTTTAAAAAAATCTTACATGTGACTTTTTATTTACTTCCTCAAGATCTTCATTTAGTACTTCCTC
This sequence comes from Torreya grandis, assembly GCA_037957365.1. Taxonomy (NCBI): domain Eukaryota; kingdom Viridiplantae; phylum Streptophyta; class Pinopsida; order Cupressales; family Taxaceae; genus Torreya; species Torreya grandis. The sequence goes on from JARHVA010000132.1 coordinate 6,242,722, forward strand.
TTCAGATTTGATTCTTCTTCATAGATGTCTCTACCAGGTTTAACATGTTTCAAGCCTTCATTAACCTTGACATTGATAATCTCTATAGAATTATGTAGAATTTTGTTGTAACATATGTAGGCTTCACTTTAGGTGGAATAACTAAGAAATATTCCTTTATCACATCTTTATTGAAATATTCCCAACTTATATTATTTTCTCTTGATATAGCATTTGCTACCAAACACTTTTAAATACTTAACAGAGGTAAGTTTTTCATACTATAGTTTATAGGTGGTTTTATCACTATTTACCATCAATTGAACTCTATCCAAGAGATATAATACTATTTGTACTAATTATCTCTAGTATACATTAGGTAACTTGGCCTCTTTTAGCATTATTCTGGCCATCTCCTTGATTGTTCTATTTTTTATTTCAACAACTCAATTCTGCTATGCAGTCCTTATTGTAGGGTAATGCCTTTGGATTCCATGCTTCTCATAGTCCTATGTGAACTCATTTTTGGTTAATTCTCAACCTATATCAAATATTAATTATTTGATTTTTCATCCAATCTCATTCTCTACCATGGCCCTAAAGATCTTGAATCTTTTAAATGCCTGAGACTTGTCCTTCAAAAAGGCACCCATGTCATTATTGAGTAATATTATATTAACAACATGAAGTATATTTCTCATTTAGATTATCTTGTCTTAGTAGGACCATAAAGATAATTATGAACTAACTCTAAAGGATCTATAGTTACATAATCCTTTGTTTGAAATTTGACCCTTGTTTGCTTGCCTTGCTAACATTCCTTGAAATTAGTGTCTACAAGTTTGGTTATCTTAGGCATATGTCTAACAAACTTATTTTAGCTCACTTTTACTAGGTTATCAAAGTTGATATGACCCATTATTCTATGACATAACCAAATCTCATCATTCTTTCCTATTAAGAAGCTATTACCATTCACTTCACTTAGATTTTAGATATTGCTTTTTTTTATTTTCCCTTCTATAAATAGTCTTTCATATCTCCTTATCTTAAAACCTTCTACATTAAATATGACCTTATATCCATTGCCAAACATTTGGCTAACACTTAGTAGATTGTGTTTCAATCCTTAAACATAAAGGGCATCATGTGTAGGCAGTTTTCCATCTATAGTCAATGTTATTTTACCATAGATATTTAGTACAATATTGTTTCCCAAGCTAACAGATCCTTCCTTAAATTTAATTATTTTGATGAACTTTCTCTTGTAACTAGTCATGTGTTTTGAGCAACCACTATCTATTACCCACAAGTTATATTCTTTGACATGGAGTGCAATTTGAGCAATCATAGATTGTGCAAATTTTTGATCTTTTACATTCCACACATCCTTAGCTTTCTTGTTTGCCTTATTATTCTCTTTTACATATACTTGTGAACATTTTTCACATTGGGAGACATGTCTTATTTTCACTTTGTATTTTTGGTCTTATAAAGTTTATTCTATATTATTTAGTTATGTAACTGAAATTATTGTAGTTATAGCATATTACATTTATATCTAACAAGGATTAAAATGAATTTATGCTCATAAAGTTTATTCTCCTTTTAGGTATAACTCTATAATCACTGACCCTATGACCAAATTGATTACAAATATAATAATAACCATTTAAAAAATGAGGAATACCAGGGTATAACATTTCTTTATGTAAGATGAGGAGGTCTTCTTAACTTTGGTTTCTTTAATTATTTCACCCTTATGTAACCATTTGCATTAGCTACCTTTATCTTTTTCATCTTCTTTGAGTATTTAGAGATTGACTCATTATTCTTCTCCTTTTCTTCAGGCTTATTTTCTTCTTTCACTTTCTTAATATTAGCAATGATTGTGTTGTTTTTTGTATCTTTGGAGGTATTCATGTAAGATTATTCTTTCATTATTCATAATTATCCTTCCACTTTGAAGTTATCATATAAATTTGTAGATATACTAGTAATGAAACTTTTCCCTTTCAAAACCAAGACTAGATTTCTCTTTTGATGGATTTTGAGAGTTGATCAATTCATCAAGAATTTGTAAACCTCCTTTCAGATTTAGACCTTTGTCTATTTGTTCTTTAGCCTTTTCAAGTTCTTTTCTCAGATCCACTATTTTTACTTCTAACTTCATGCATTCATAAAATTTAGATTGTAGTTCAAATTTGATTACATCTTCTATTCTTTTAGCCTCTTCAACTTGTGTATTTAGGATAACTACCATTTAATCATATTTTTCAAGATTTTATATAGTTTTTAAATATATTTTTGTGCATGCTTCTTTTAATTTGATTTATCTTTTCTCATCTTTTCAATTTCATCTAGATCATATATGAGTTCACCCTCTAGATCCACTTATCCTTCCTCTTCTTCAACAGAGTCTTTAACTTCTTCTTTCTCTTTATCCATAGAAATTGATTATAATGTCATGAATAGGGATTTATTTTCCTTATCCATAAAATCACAATAATGTTCATCATCTAAGCTATCACACTCATCCAATGAATCACTATATTCTTTTATGTACAAGCCCTTCTTATTTTTGAAAAAGTTCTTCTTCGTAGAGTAATGGGGCTTTATCTGTTTACTATCCTCTTCTTGCTTAGAGTTATCCTTTTTGTTAAAAGGTCATTTAGCATCAAAATTTCATACCTTACCATAGTTAAAGAACTTAAATGGTAACTTAACTTTGTACTTTCCACATCCTGTTTTTAATTTTTTTACAAAGTTGGCTTCTTCCTCATTAGTCTCCTCAAATTTAGATGTAGGTGCTTCTGATTTTACTTGTTTGCATAATTTAAATGTATCTTCTCTCTTAAAATTATCTTCTTCTCCCATTTTCATCTGATAGGATTTGAAGGTTTCATATAACTCATCAACAGTGAGTTTATCTAGATCTCTTGCTTCCTCTATTGTAGAGATTTTAGAGTCATACCTTAATGGTAGAGATTTTAGTACCTTTTTGACAATGACCAAATATTTCATCTCTTGTCCATGGCCTCTAATTACATTGACTATTTCATCTACTCTGAGGAGGTTGTCTAAATTTTTTTCTTCCTCATTCATTTTAAGACTTTCAAAATTGCCTTTGTATGTTTGTAGCTTGGCTTTCTTTACCTTATCATCACCTTCATATATGATCTTAAACTAGTTCTAAATATCTTGTACATTTTAATAATGCATTATTTTAACAAAATATAATTTAGAAAATCCACAAAGGATAACATTATTTGCCTTCACATTGCTCTCATATGCCTTCTTTGCAACTTGATTAGTAGGAGTGACAAAAAGAACTATATATCCATTTAAAATAGACATCCATACATCAAACCATAATGAAGATAAATATGCTTCCATTATAATGATCAAAAATTTATAATCTGATCCATCAAAGAGAGGTTATTTTTTTTATGAAGAGACTTATTGACTCACCATATTTGTGGTCACTATCTAAGATCTACCTAAGTTGATTAAGCTTCTTATAAGGAATTAGGGCTTTGATACCAATTATTAGAACACAACTATCTACTAAGAGGGGAGTGAATCAATACATTGATTAAAATTATTCATTTAATACTTTTATATTAAATTAAAAAATATATGTAGATATAACACACACAAATAGACATAACACTCAGTGTACATGGAAACCCCAGTATGGGAAAAACCATGATGAGAATAACTACTAGAATATACAATTCTAATCCAACCATTTAATCAAAACCTTACTAGTTACAATGTTTAAGGGCACTTAACCTAAGGAGAAACCAATCCCCTATTTTAAGAACACTTTCTCTAAGGAAGCACATACTCCCTAACTAAGCACCAACTCATCTCTTTTAATGGTACCTACCTATCATATCTATTATGGAGATACAACTCCAGATTATAAAATTGATTCAAAAATGAATCTAGTTCTATGTTATAGACCTATTATGTAATTTCTCATGCTCTAATATATATCTCCCTTCCTCTCCTTCTCTCTACCTCTCCTTCTAAATTACACTCTATATCACACTTAGTATATATCCTAGATTATGTATATATGCATTAGATCTAGGTCTCACATCTTCTTTGTGTTCATACTTAGTCATTAACACATCATGCTCCATTTTTGGAACTCAATCCATATTTATTTAATGAAAGGTTTCCTACTTATTGAATTCACACACCACTACCATAATTCTTAGTCTTTTTCTATATTTAGCATATATCAAGCTCTAGTTTTGATGCATATGCCATTTTACACAATTTAAATCAATTACAACAATTTATATCATTATTTGTGTCAAAAAATGCATCTTACCTAAGTGTTCCATCACTTGACTATTAAGATGAACATTTATTTAAATATTGACCATTGATCTTTAGTTTTGTGCTAAGATTTGATGATCATCATTCAATTCTCCCAACTTTAAAATATAACCATCAAATCAAGCTCACACATTCCATTAGATCCTTATGAGTTTTTTAAATTTAAATTTTCAACTTTAAAACACACATGTTGATATGAATCTAAATATCTCATGCACTCTGTTAGATCTTTATAAGCTTTCAAACTTTAATTCTTTAACGTTAAATCACAACCAATTATCTTTGTCTCAATCTCCCAAGGCTAGGATACTTGGCACTCTTACAGGCCTTCTAGGCACTTTAGTATCAGTCCCCATGTTTGTGACACTTGGCACTCTTGCATGCCTTCTACACATTATCAATCCCCATGCTTGTCACACTTGGTACCCTCATGTGCCTTTTGCACATTATTATTAGTACCTTCACTTGTGACACTTGTTATCCCCACATTAAACATTGAATAATTGAATTTGAAGCATACGATAAATCTAATTCTCAAGCTCCATGATCATGACAGATGTCATAAATGTATTTATTCTCATATTATTTTACTTATTAACTTTATTTCATGTCATTAGATCTTCATCATGAGATTAGGTGCTAACTATCTATCAAGCTTGGATAAATATTAAGTCAAGGACTTGGAAAATATTAAGGTTTTTATCATTATTTGAAATAATTTATAGGTATAAGGGGCTAGTTACACAATGATGAGGATGGCTTAAGTTATAGCTTAAGTTATCAGTTACCACCTATATCTATTAAATATAAAAATAGAAATGCCTATGAACACCATGACTAAAACCCATAAGTTTTTACTAGGAAACCTTATTAATGGCTGGGAGAAAAGATAAATCATATTTGATCTCATTTATCTTCATCTAAACTTGTGGACCATTTATATGAGATGCACTTATAAAATCCATTAATTGATCTTCTATTAATTTATCTACAAGCATATATAAATAGTCTCTTTAAAAATCATGACAACTTTATATGACAATATTACAACTTGTGAAATCATAAAACATGCTCTTTTATCCATTAATCTTGTCTATGACTAATTATTTTGACATCAATGGCATCCATAGTGCTAACTATCTCCCTTTTGACATCAATGACAATCATATTTCCAATAAAACCTATTAGGATACATGGTAAAAATGGGTTTTTATTAGTTAGGGGATATTTTGGGTGGTGAGTTGATTATGAAAGTGTATAAGAGGAGTTTCAAAGCCTAGGTAAATAGATAGGAGTAGCTTTTATTGGTTTTAATTGGTGGTATAGGGGATAACTATCCTAAGAAGCACCAAAGTTCTTCCAAGCCCTTTCCTAGTGAGATCAATATTTGATGGGTTCCTTTAGGAGAGACATCAATAATTGATAAAATTTAATAATATTTTGTGTATATTGATTATCTAGGATGTCAGCAATTTATTATTTTGAAATACCCCTCAAGTAGATGCCATCATAGTTATTTAAAGATAAGACTCTTTTATTTATAATATAATGAGATTATTCGAGTCTAAGGACTCATGTAACTCAAGGGTGAATGTGACTATGAGAAAATAATTGATGATCTGAGTATACCATTCACCACTAGATACTTAAGTCTCATTGATTTATTCAATACAAATAGATAGATCAATCTCAGTCATGAACTCAATAATTTTGTGGCCTTTCATCATCTTGGGATGTCTAATTTAAATATTAAACTCTTATAATTTCACCATGCACATACCTATTATTTCACCCAATTTATTCTAGTTAAGTGTGAGCTTAAAATTTAGATTTAGAACAATAGAATACATCTTGTTTCTTAAAATATAATGCTTGAAATGTTTCACAGCTTTGATCAGTGCATATAGTTACTTATTTATCATTGAGTAATTTAATGCTCCATCCTTTAGATTGGTGCTCATGAAGTCAATTAAATGTTCATTTTCACTTACATTTTGTGTGACTACAGTTACTATTATGTGTTTTAAGGAAAATTAATAAATTTAGAAGTCCTTATTGAAATCTAGGATGATTAGAATTGGAGCTTGAGCAATGGTAATTTTGATGTCTTGAAAACTTTTATTGGATTATATTTTGGCATCTTATTTCAACATAGAATTTAATGGATTGATAATCTCTACAAATCTAGAATTGAGTTTACTTAAAAAGTTTATATTACTGAATAAAGGATTTAACTCTTTCTTATTGTTAGGAAGCATCAACTTGGAAATGACCTAGATTCATTTTGGGTCAATGGAGATCCCATCCTTAGTGATGACATGGCCTTAATATTTTCCATTTAGTGACTCCAAATATGATATTCTTTAGATTAATAGATAATACATATCTATAAACCTATCAAATACTCCTGATAGATGGTTGACATGATCAACTCTATATTTTGAAAACACTATTAAGTCATCCATATAGATGATGGTACACTTTTCAATGATTCCTTGAAATACATAGTATATAACTTGATGGAAGGTTTCTCCTATATTGATTATGAAAAAGGGAATCCTTTTTTTATGCAAAATTTTACCACTTGGTTGTAAAGGTAACCTTAATTTTATCTTGTGTTTCTACAATCACTTGATGATAAGCTAAGAATCCATCTAAAAAGGACATCATCTTATATCCACTAACCATTTGATTCAACTCATCCATAGAGGAAAAAATATATTTTTTCTTTTCTAATGATTAGTTTAGATTTATAAAGTCAACACAAAGCTTACTTTCCTCATTTGTCTTCCTAACTAATACTATGTTGGCTACCTAGGTATAATGTTAGATTAGAAAGATAATGTTGGCATATAATAGCTTTTATACATCTATTTGGATGAGAGATTCTAGAATTGGATTTACTATCCTTTATCCCTACCGTCTCTACCTAAATGACTTATGATCTAGATTAAATGGGATGATATGTGTGATATGTGTGATGATATGTGGGATGATAGGGTCAAATACTTTTAAATATTCATATGTATAGGTGATCACATCTTTTTATTCATTAAATAAACTCTTTAAATTTTGTTTCTCAATTTTATTTCAACTTAGATCAATGTTTACATATTGGGGATGTTTGTCAATGCCTAGATATTCCTTGATAAAACTATAATCAATAACCTTAAGCTAATTTTTCTTTTGGGCTTATGGACCCACATCAAAAGCTCACTCTATGGAGACCATGCCCAAAATGATATGGTTCTCTTTTAACAATAAGACATCATCTTCTCTAAGATATTCAATGTGCATGGATTCAACATGCTTTTCATATATTATTTGGGATTGAAAGACTCCAAATATATTCATGAATTATATAAATTTATAATCATCCTAAAATACATATAATTTATCCACTTTATCTAGGACAAATGGGAAAGAAACCAACTTTATAGAGAATTTCTAAATTTTAAATTTTTGAAGTGTCAGATTGGTAGTTGAAGCTACTAATGAATCTATTATCTAGTTTACTTATCTTGGGATGGACCTTATGTTGAATGCTTTAAAGTATTAAATTAGATCTCATGCTTAGTGTTTATACTTATTCAAGTAAATGAGTTTACATTGATACTTTTTTTTGATCTAGTCAATAGCCAATTCTGAATCATTGAATATCTACAATTGCTTTACATTATGTTTTAGTCTAAACTATAGACTAAGTATTAAAGATTCATAATCAACCTTATTATTAGTGTAAGGTAATTATAGCCTGTAATCATATAGATACTACTTCCCATATGGATCCATCAAATCTATGTAGACACTTGACCCTTGCTTTGATCTAATTTCATCAAAATGGAGAGTTCTTAACTGATAAGGACCTTCAAATTATGTCTCATGAGGTTATTTATTGGTAGTGAAAGTGTACACACCTACATGTGAGGCTATAAAGTCAACCTTTTCATTTTTGGCACTATATTATATGATCAAATCATTCATCTTTGGTTCATAATCTACTTGAATATGGATAACTATGTTAGGAAGCCAAGTTACCACTTCTCTTTATTTTGTTAGTGTAATTGTTACTATGGATGCATATGCTTTGTAAGTAATCCTCTGAGCATTTTATTTTATCCCACATTTAGGGGAAGTAGTAGCTACTTATATTAGACTCAGTATTTAAGTAAGTGTTGAGGCCAAGGAAGGCATCCGCAAATTTATTACATTGAGTTTTCTCAAAGGAGGTTGCCCCCTCGAAGTGGCCTATGATCAATTTAATCTTTTCAAGTGTTTTACTAACTATCTAAATCTATTAATTCATGATGTTAATTCTAGTTATTTCATGCAATTTTATTACTTATTATAGGAGGATCCTCTCATTTAGTATCAAAGCACTTTATAGGGCCACAATATTTTTCCTTCAGAAAGTCTTAACTCTATTCTATTGTATACATTATTTTAGTATTTTTTAAGAAAATCTTAACTATATTCTATTGCATAACTCAATTAAGTAATTTTTTATAATCTATTTTAGATCAAAGTAAAAACTTGACCACATAATTGTTAGAAGTACTTGGGTGAAATATCTATAATTCATCATGAAGAGTACCATAATAACCCTAAAGTAGCTGGCCCATTGAGAGGACCTACTAGTGAAATGAGTAATGACCCTTTCCCAATTGACTAGTTCCCATCTGTTAGGAAAACCAAGAGCTATCATTAAGAGGTAAATCCATGGCCATAATTTTTTTGGAGAGTAACACTCACTTAGATTACATTGGTGGACAAATTGATATTTTTAAAGCCCTTAGGAAACTATTGAAACTTAAGGTCCATTTCTATCAATTTTAGAATATTTCTAGCAAACTCAAAAGAATCAATTAGTAGAATATTTGTAGACTATCAAATAACTTTTAGGTAGATATTTGATGAGAACTATAATGCATAAACCATCTATAGAGTATTAGTAGAATCTCAAAGGACTTACCAGTAGATAGCAAATAAAAAAAAGAAATCACTCTTCCTTTATCCTTTTTTTTGTATTTTTGCCATATCTCTTCTTTTGTATCCCCATTAATCATCAAAATTTATTTGGATTCCTAAAAATCCATTCTGCACATTTGTCCTTGATCTCCCATATCCTAATTCCACTCTTAATTCCTACAAATCACAATTTTCCCTTTTATTATGTTTTGCCATATCTTCTTTTATTTTTTTTCATTTGCCTCTAAATTTTTTTATAATGTTCATCTCCCTTTTCTACTCCTTTGTCCATATTTGATAAATTTTCTAGTTTTTCCCATTTTCACTCCTGAAATTGCCCTCACCCTCATCAATCATACTCCCACTATGTAAAAAAATTAGTAAAAGTACCTTTACCCCTTCCAATTTCACCCATTTCCAAAAAAAACTCTTATTTTCACCATGAATAATAGATGGAATCTAGAGTCCTCTTTAAACACTAGGTTTTCTTCTTCCAACACTTTTTGTGGGATATTGCTTAATTTTCCTTAATTCAATGGTGTAGATCTAACTAGATGGATCTATCAGGTAGAACAATATTTTAGTTTACATAATTATTTTGATTCTAACAAGGTCGTTCTTGCATAATTTCACTTGGAACATGTATCCATTTAATGGTATCATTGGTATACCAAGGCTCATGATGTTCCCATATGGACTAATTTTTTCACCCTCATTTTTCAATGGTTTGGATCTAGTGCATTTGATGACTTGACTAGAGCACTCACTAAACTTTGACAAATAAGAACATGAGAGAATATCAAAAAAAAAAATTTAAAAGCTAGCTAATCACACAGATGGATTTTTTGATGAATTCTTTAGGAGTTGATTTGTTAGTGGATTGAAGGATGCAATTTGATCTAAGGTTAAAATGTTCTAGCCTAACATGATCATGGAAGCTTTAGGGTTGGCTAAGTTGGTAGAGGACAAGATCATAGCTCAATAATGATTCAATTCTAATTTTTCACCATTCAAAAATATAGCTACATAATTATCTCAAACACTATCATCCCCCAAAACCACTCCTATTAGGCATCTGACTAAAGTAGACATGAAATCCCATAGATAAAAAGGACTATGTTAAAAATATGATCATAAATTCACTAGGGGATATCAATGTGTCAAGCAAAAGCTCTACCTATTAGATGTGGACTCTCCCCCTAAAAATAAATATTGGAAATATGTTTAGAATACAACAAATGATCTAGAAGAAGATCAATAAATTATGGAACCTACTTCTTAAGTATAACAACTAGAGATATCTCTTCATGCCTTAGTAGGAGTCACCACTCCACAAACCATGTGAGTCAGGGGTTACCTCAATAAATTCCCTCTCATAATACTCATTAATTCTATTAGCACTCATAACTTCACTAACCATTTGATCACCAAACATGTTGATTTTTTTGTTCATCCATGCTCCAAATTTGAGGTAATGATTACCAATGAGGGCATAATACCTTGTAAAAGGAAGTGTTGTAATGTGCATATCTCTATTGGAGATTATAACTTGTGTTCTAGCATGTTTGCATTACCCTTAGGTGTTTGTGATTTTATTTTGGGAGCCCAATGGTTACACACATTTGAACCCATCTTATGGGATTTTTTGAAACTTTGGATGCAATTTTTAGATAGTTGGAAAAAACACACATTAAAAGGCTTACAATTGGGGTCTCTCAGTATCATAATTTTACATCACATGGAAAATCTTCTTAATAATATTTCACATAGCATCATTACCTAGTTCCATTCTATTAAAGTGAAACCATCAATGGTCTCTACTACTCCTAATATACAAATCATTTTGTATAGGTATGTAGGTGTCTTTGTTGAACTAATGGGTTTTACACCTTCATGACTAGAGGACCACCATATTCATCTCCTTTCTAAAAGTGTTCCTCCCAACATATAGTCTTAACAATACCCATTTTAGTAAAATACTGAGATCAAGATGCTCATTGAAGAATTACTAAAGCAAGTCATTATTCACCCCAGTACTAGCCCATATTCTTCCCCAGTTCTCCTTGATTAGAAAAAATATGGGTCATGGTGCCTCTACATTGACTTCTATGTACTTATTCACATCACAATTAAGGATAAGTTATTGATCCCTATTATTGCTGAGCTTCTTGATGAGCTTTATGGTGCTCATTTTTCATCCAAGTTAGATCTCTACTCTAGATATCACTAGATTCGACTTCATGATGATAATATCCCTAAGATAGAGTTTTGCATGCATGATGACCACTATGCATTTCTAGTCATGTTGTTTGGCCTCACTAATGCTCCTTAACATTTTAGGCATTTATTAATAAAATAATTTTGGCCCTACCTATGGAAATTCATTCTGGTCTTCTTTGATGATATCCTCATCTATCATAAAACATGGTATGTGTTGGGCCCCCATTTATACCAACTACATGGACCATGCCAAAAATACCTATCTCAATGTGAGGTATCCTTTGGATTGGTTTATCCCTTTTTATAAAGTTTGGAACCAATTGGAGGAGTCCTTAAGGATCTCACGCTAGTTGGTAGGTAGTTTCATGGCATCAACTTTCAAATGACATCCCTACCAAAACTTATACATGGTAGCTCAAAAAACATAAATGTCAAAAGAGTGTAGTAGGTCATATAACAACCCCCCCCCAATTATATATTATCATATGGTATGCACTCATCTAATTTGAGAAACATAGTGGAGCTGACAGATTCATGATAGTTCATCACTAGGCATGTGCCCATTCGGCATGGCAAGGAGATGCCTAGTTGCCTATAAAAGAAGAATTCCATTTGGAAGATCAAGAGACGAAACTATGGAAATGAATATCTATTGAAATAGAGACCCACCATTGGTATTTATTAGTATGTATAAGATAGATTAGGCATTTTAATATATATCCCAAGCTAATCTATGAGCCTCTAAGTAAGATTAGAGATAAGGAAGAACATATGTTCTATTATATCATGAACTTTATATGCTCTGCTTTTATATCTTGAACCTTGTACAATAAACTAAGAAGAGAATGAATAATGTGGTTAAGTAAATAACATGTTAATTTTTTAATATAGATAACATAGTGTTATGTTATGACCTAATTATATAATAATATTGATATAGTTCTTTATTTGAATGTATTGTGATATGTAGGTCTATCTCTGGTCACTAATGGCATCCTTGTGCCATATATCAACTTTAGCCTAACTAAAATAGACTATGTTGGAGCTCAAATGTGCCAAGGCCCTAAGACCCAAACTAAGGTGCTATATTAAAGGATGAGCCATTGAACCCAAGACATCCCCATGATTTGTCTAAGTAATTAAATGACTTTATACTAATTATTACCACATCTTGCACCATTGATAGCTCAGTCTAGATAGAGGTGAACTTTCACCTTATGACCTATGCCCTTCAGAATAATTACACCTAATTAAATTATCATAAATAATCCATCATTGGAAGGCCACCTAAACCCCTCTTACCAATGTTTAAACCCCATTGAGACCCAAGTTGTGCCATGTTCTAACTAGCCCACTATAAGCTTAATCTCTTCACTGTTTCACTTTGAGTGAGTGCACAAGGCTTGAACCTTTTGTTAAATCGATGCCAATACAATAACATTATTAAATTTTACGTGTCATAACTTCTTATGTTAATGCCTAACTCCATCAAGTCTATAACTGATTTAGTTTGATTGTTAAGTGCATGACTAAGTGCAAAATTTAACCTAGTGAACTTTTATACAACATTTTAGTTCTATTATTGGGACCCATGTTGAATTTTGGTATTTCAATGGTGAAATAGAGTGATGCTTTGGCTACCACTCAAGAACATCAAGTATTGGCTAGAGAAAGTGGAAGATAGTTTTGTGTAGAAGCATCCCACATGTAAAGGATAAGAGCCAAGAAAATGGGTACATGCCACCATGTATGATGCTCTATATGAGGTTTTATTTTTTAATATACCTAATCATGTGTATCAATGTATAGTTACCTAAAATACTACTAAAAGGTGAAGCTACAAACAACACATCAAGTGGAACACCAATCACATAGAGAGGATTGAGAGCCTAGATGAAGTTTAGATGTGCACTATAGACAAGTGATGGAGTGGTGCATTGAATAGATACATGTTGAATTTCATATTGTCAACCTTATTGTGCCCTAAATAATTAGAGTATGAGTATATTTATGAACTAAGGGGTAGATTCATAACAAGGCTTAACTCTAAACTAAGTAAGATTCTAGTGGATTATGGTATACAAACTTTAAGGATGTAAGGTTAAAATCCCTGTATATATGAGAAAGTGTGGAAGGTGAGAAGGGGAAGTGTAGGTAAGATGTGATGTAGGAAAAACAACAACCTAACACCCAAGAGCTTTAGAGGTTGAACTATAGTAAGTGACAGTGCAAGATAATGGAGGATCGAGAACCAAGAAGTGTTGAGAGGACTGATAGCAAGTGAAAAGGGCATGGGGAAGGATCCCTTAAATTACCATGGAATGAAGAGAGAGAGGAAGAATCAAGATACTAGACTTAATATGTGGGTGTAAGATGCATTAGGTTCTTATAAGATGTGGTATTTGAGAATGTGCTAGAAGCACCTACCCCATTTAAACTTGAAGCGCAAGCTCATGTGTTGGATTCTCCATCAAAAGACAAAAGAATGGTAATTTAACTTGTTTATGATGTTAAATTTTATATGATTCAACATTTATATCAAGATTTTGTTATTGAGAAAGTGAATCCTTATGAGTAATTGAGTGAGGATATAGTGAATTTAGCAAGAGGCAATCTAGGAACCATGAACATAATCACAAACATTCCCATGCAGAAGATGTTAATTACACAAATGGAAAAAAAACCTATAAGTAGTGTCATGGTTCCATAAGTGAACGATATTATACTAACAATTTTAAAATCATAGTTGATAACATCAGGATCAATGCCCTAGCCTATAATTAGAGTTATTGGAGGGCCACCTCCAACATAGACATAAGGGAGATAGGTGCCTAAGAACTTGACACCACCCATATATAGATCTATTATGAGATGGTAATGAACTTTCCTAAATATAATGGTGTTAAAAATTCCATAGATCATGAACTTAAGTGTGAATTTCAATGGCATGCTCAGGGCATCACTAAGACCAAGCACAAGGTGACCTAGTTTATAATGACTTTGATAGATCACACCCATACCTGGTATCAAAAATTTGACCTAAACAAAGCTATGGTTGACTATGATATGTTTAAGGGAGCCTTCTTGAAAGAGTTTGATATCCTTAAATTTGAGTAGCAAAGAATTATGGTGCTTAAAGAGATCAACCAGGGTTTATCCAAGAGCGTGTGCTTATATGATGCACAATTCAAAACTCTCATTTCTAAAATTTTGTATGACATTCACCCCTCCCATCATGTGCAATATTTTTTTGGAGATACATTATTACCTTTCAAAATAACACTATCCATGAAGACCTTCACAGACCCCCACAAAGTACTTAAAGCCATGTTCTAGCTTGATGTAGTAGGTAGTGTTGATACCATGATTATCCCATTCATAGGGTGTAGATCATGTCAATGGCATCCCATTTACATAATATGACTATTGGTTCAACACATGACACTCACAGTGGGTTATGGTGTACCAACTATGAGATGGAGGGGAATAACAAGAATAATTATCCATAAAGAAATGTTCATCCCTTATTCCTCAACTATTAAGTTTTTTATGGACCGTATGACTCTCAAAACTTCCCTTTACTATAACATGCCAATAGAGTGAACACTACCATTTATTTTAAGATGTGTAATGCTTATATGCACTTAATGCTATACTATTGAGTCATCGATGATATGCATCAAAATATGGAGAGAGGAATGAGGTAGGTAACCACATTAGCAAGTGGTTAGATATGTCAAGGCAATGAGGGTTATGGCCAGCCCAATATGGGTTATGGAGAATAATGACATGCACATGGCTGAGGAAGAGGATGTGGTGAGATAATATTCCCACCATGATCATGATACAAGTGTAGATCAACTAAGAATTGTTAGTGTAACTGCCCCATGCATCCAACATGTGGGTATTTTCAAAGACCACATATAGTTGAAGAATACCCAAACTTGTACAATAAAATAGCTCAAGGTTAGTCTAGTGTAGACAGAGGTGTCAAAATGGTTAAGCATGAGTCTAAAGAGGATAAATGGGCCCCTAAGCCATAATAGACTCACAAATATCTACCCAAGGTTCATGCCACAACCAAGAGTGGGTTCACCACTCAACCAACCACTACATCAACCCAAAACCTATGTTTGGAGTGTGGTGAATCCAGTTTTACTAAGTGCATAATGTAGCTAGGGCCAAAATCTACACCATAGCCTAACCCTATGTAATAGAAGGATTTATTATAATAATAAATAAGCATAATATACAATTTTCAAGGTGAGCTCTAGTTGGCTAGATATTTAGAATCATAGGCCACTGATTCACATAGATGGTAAGACATTTAAGAGGTTGACGTATAGGAGTTGACTGAGATCCTACACCTCCTAAAAACTAAAGGGATGTTAACCCTACTAAAGGATATATTGTTGAAGCACACAAAGAAGAAACTATAAGTAGAAGTTGTACCTCAAATGATTGAGGTTGATGTACTACATATGGAGTGGGCACGTGAAGTAACGCATCCTCAAAACATTGAGTATGACAAAGAGTTATTTATATATTCTACCATTAATAGATGGTTAGTTTGTGAATTATTATTTCATATGGGTATAGAGGTCAATATTCTAACCAAAACCACTTGGGAAAAGATGGGGTGGCCACCCTTGAGGCCTTCACCTCACATGTTGTTCATGGATAAAAAAACTTGAGTGTAACATATTAAGATATTGAAGGGCACCATTGTATATATCATGGGTACTGAGTTCCAAGATGAATTTGTAGTAATTGAGTTGGTAGATCAAGACAACTATCTAGTACTCTTGGGAAGGCCATGGTGCTATGCTAACAGGGCATACATGCACTTAAGAAGTGATACATGAATTTTGAGAATGGAAAAGAAAGGGTGGTGATCCCTTTTTCAAGTGATCAAGGGCCCCCATATGTATAAAGTGTTTATCTCATGGATATTATCAACCACATTTATAACATCATGGCATATGGCACCAAGAAGCTCAATCTTAATGACCAAGGCATGCTTTAATGGGAAGATGGATAATTAGCCTCTAATAAAAGTAATGTAGCCTATGAGTAATGGGTTAAAGAGGCTTATGAGTTCATTGGTTTAGGGTGCCACCTAGTTCATGTATTCAAGTTAAGGCTAACTAGGATAATGCTAGTTAGGATTGAGCACCCCAAGAACAAATGGGTTCCCTACACCCAAAAGGTGGACAAAAGGGTGTTCCTACTAAGTACAGGGAAACTTGCAGTGCTCCCAACGTATGAATGGAGTTATCCCATACAATGGTATGTTCATGACATTTAAGCTTGCATCCCCAAGGAAATATATCAAATGGGCACACTAGTGCATATCTTGAAGAGTACTACTTCTTGCTAGTGGGTAGTGCAAAGACCTAGCTTTCCCACATGGCAAGATGTAAAGGCAATAATATGTACTAGGTTTTGCAAGAGTAATGAGGACTTAGACATACCTACTTAATCTAGTGATTTTGACCTAATCATGCATGTGCATCTATGTGAAGAAACCTAGACTATCTATGATGAGAATGTGCCAAGAGGCCTTTGGGTACATGCCTTCTACAGGACCTTGAAAACATGGGTTTGATTATGGTACATTATCAATGAGACGTGTTGTGAGATAAACTAATAAATAATAAAGGAGAGGTTTTTGTACACCTCCTTTTCTTCATAGAACTTAGAGCTACTAGAACCACTACAATTCATCCATAGATTAGTGTTTGAGGAAACTTCCATCCTAGAAGATCACCTTATGGAAATGTTCAAGGAGAAAGGTCTATTAATCTTGACATTATTTGAAGATACGATGCTCAATAGTGACTCTAGTAAAGAAGATGATGAGACCTATAAATAAATAAATTATAAAGATCTAATAGGTAGATAAAATCTTTTGTACCTTGTGGATAATAACACCTCAAATGACAAAGATCTGGTGTATCTTCAAATTGAAACAATTGAGGGGACAAGGCAAGTCAAAAACTCTCATCAAGAGAAAAATGAACCCTATTGCATGTCACTCAAGAGCACTAAAGTATATATCAGCATAGAAGGTGAGCCAAAGATTGACACTATAGATGATTACTAGTCTAAGTCAGAGATGGCATGAATTTTAGACCTCCTAAAGGAGTTTTAGGACTTGTTTCCATGTATTTATCAATATATGAAAGGCACCCACCCTTCAATTGGAAAAATGAGCATCAAGATGGTGGATGAAGTGAGGCCAATAAAAAAGTAATCATATCAGATGAATTATAATCTCTACACCAAGGTAAAAATGGATAATGATGGAATGATGGTAGATAGCATCATATACCTATTAAAATAATTTGAATGGGTGAGCTTAATGGTCATTAGCATCAAAAAGGATGGGTGCATATAGATCTATGTTTACTACAAGATGTTCAATACTGCTTATGTCAATGATCCATTCTTGATCCGTAAACCCATTTCAAACCCTTCAAGTTCATTTTTATTTTATAATGGATACTAAATAATGGCTTTAAATAAATTATCAAAACTTATTTAAAGTGTTTAGAAATTAGATTAAAACTAAATATGAATATCTATGTGTTCATTACTTCCAATTACACCTTCAAATGATCATTAGCCATTTAATTGACATCTATTAAGTGGTGTGTTTGATTTAAACTTGTATCCACATTTGAATAATTGAATCAAATTTGTGGAAATAATATAATTTAAAATAATCAAAACACAAATATCAAAATTGTTAACAAAGTTCACTCGATCTGGGCTACATCTTTGGGTCTTACTCAAAGGAAGAACTGATTGATTATTGATGCAAAATTTCTTTATACATCACCTTATCCATAGTAAGGGTTATAAATATTTAAATAATTTTTTTGATGCCACTATATCTAGCTATATAAATTGGCTCTAGCTTTGGCTCTTAGCTCTAGCTCTAGCTCTTAACTCTAGCTTTTAGCTCTTGACTCTCGACTCTTCAGTTCTTTGGCTCTCAGCTCTTTGCTCTACTTGATTATTCTCAAGTCTTATGTGTTATTTTTCACACTTTGATTATGATTTAAATTATCCATCTAGACCCTTTATATAGGTTCACATGTCCACAAAATTTGGGATTGGATGATTATCCTTTCCAATTTTAAAAAATATTCATAATTATCCCAAGAGCATTATTTATGGGATTTAACATTATCCCCTTTTTTAATAATAATTATCTCCAAACTTTTTTATGGGATTTATATTATACCATTACAATTAAAAATATGGGGTGAATTATTCCCCAATATATGATAAATTATTTTTATTCCCAATTATTAAATACTTGAGTCGAATCATATTGCCATATCACTTTATTGCCACATCATCAGGTTTGACCATAACTTTGACTAGTCATAACTTTTACATATGGACTCCATTTTTTAAATAATAAAATGGGAAATAAAAATTAAAATAATCTCTACATAATGAAACTAGATTTTAAATATTCCATGATGTTAAATGTTTGTATTTTGACCAGTTTTGACCACTTATTGACTAGCTTTGACTAGAAATTTCACTAACTACACAAGGAATATACGAGCTTTATTTTTAAAGTTCCAGATACAATCAAAAAGCTCTTGATGGGATATTTGTAAGGGTATAGGATTCATTATGATTTAGGACCTTTTTTGAATTGACCTCTAGATCAAATCCTGACCTTGTTCACTTGAGGTCCTAGATGGAGTCGTAGGCTACAAAATCTACACTTTCATTGATGGATTTTTAGGCTACCATTAGGTGTAGATCAAGGAGGAAAAAAAGACAAAAATATCATTTATAATTGAATGAGGTTTTGTCTCTTACAATGTGATGCCATTTGGACTCAAGAATGCACCAGTTTTATTCTCCAAGGTAGTGATCATTGCTTTCAAGTACTTTATCCATAAGTTCCTCTAAGTGTATCTTGATGACTAGACTATGTATGGTCTTGTAAAAGACTGATATGAAAATCCATGCCTCATGTTTAAAAGGTGAAGTAATCTCTAGATCTCATTAAACTTGAAGAAGTGTGTCTTCAGAACTCCATTTGGGACATTACTCAGGCACACCATCTTCAAGGATAGTTTACTTGTTGATATAATGAAGATAGCCATCATAATCCAAATCTAGACCCCTTTAATGAAAAAATACATTTGTTCCTTTTTAGGTCATTATGGCTACTATAGGAAGTTCATTCATAGGTATGAAAAGATCATAATGCCTCTCTAGGAGCTCTTGTGCAAGGATGACCCATTTTACTAGGGTGAGGTGCAAGAAGAAGCCTTTGAAACATTAAAGCTAAAGCTATTTAGCACACTAATTTTACAATTTCTAGATTGGACTACTCCTTTCTACATCCATGTCAATGCTTTATGATCTACCATTGGTTCCATATTGGCACAACTAAGTGAGGGTAAGATGGACCATCCCATCTCCTTTACAAGTAATAAATTGACCCAGGCAGAGCATAATTACATCATCACCAAGTATGAGGTGCTAACAATGGTCTATGCCTTACAAAAATTTAGTAAATACCTATTGGTGACCCCATTGATCTTTTTCATAGATCATGAGGTGCTTAAGTACCTCATGAAAAAGCCTATTTTACATGGGTGCATATGTAGATGGATTATTATTTTTTAGGAATTCTATTTCTCCATCATTATTAAACCTAAAAAGTAAAACTTGGAGCCAGACCATTTGTCATGCATCAATTCTAGTGATTTGGTAGTGTCAGTTGAGGATTACATGCTAGATGCATAGATATATAGAGTCTAACACATCTTGGAAGATCTAGAAAAGATTTCCACCTTCTTAATGTCTAGGTTTGTGCCTTAAACCTTGTAAACTAAAGAGAAGAAACAACTTGTGATTCATGTCACCCCTTTCTAGCTCATTGAGAGGGAACTATATGAACTAAATATGGATGAAGTCCTACACCATTGTGTTTTATAACATGAATGGGACTACATATTAGAGGAAGTGCAAAAAGGATTCACAAGAGGCCATTACACTTGATATGTAATAATGTGCAAGGTATTATAGTCAGGCTTATGGTGACCAAGCCTATTTTAAGATATCAAGGAGTATGCTAAGGCATATGATGTATGTAAGAACACCATAAAACCCAACCATAAAGATGATATGCCTCTCATCCCCATTATTTCTGATGCACCATTCAAAAAATAAGCCATTGACTTTGTTGGGACAATCACTCCTGTAGCATAATGCATAGGTGCAAGATATATTCTAGTAGCTACTGACTATCTCATCAAGTGGGACAAAGCCACACTAACCAAATACTACACAATTTCAATATACATACACTTCATATGAGAGAACATCATAAGTTGGTATGTATTCCTATTAATTATAACTAGTGATTGGGGCACTCATTTTATCAATGAGATGATGCACATCTTTTTTATTGAGTATATGGTGGCACACCATAAAACCACCCCTTATCATCCCCAGGCTAATACCACAATTGAAGTATTTAATAAGATTATAATAACATGTCTAACTAGGATATGTGATGTGGGTCACAAGGATTGGGATGATCAAATTTTAGTGGTACTTTGGGCATATCACATGATAACAGGTGCCTAAATAAGGCTATACCATTTTAAGTGGTGTTTGGCATTGAAGCAGTTCTATCCATGGAATTAATGCTATCCAACTTATTCATTTCATTGATTGGTTAGTTAGCTGACCAAAAGTATTTAAGCACAAGGTTGGAGGACTTAGATTTATTGGATGAGAATCATGACCAAGCCAAGTGGATTCATTAGATTGATAAGGCATGATAAAATCACTAGCATGATAAACACATCAAACATAAAGAGCTGATTGAAGGAGAATTGGTGTTGGTCTCTGATTTCATGTCCTTCAAGCACCTAAGAAAATTGAAAATATGATGGATGGGTCCCTAAATAATCCACCACATATTGGAGACATGTGCATACAAGTTGTGCATGTTGACCAATGAAATGCTCCCTAGGCATTTCAATGGCAACCGACTAAAGACATATAGATAGTAGGTTGATGTTTGCACTATGAAAACTCCAAATTCTTGGTTACTAGTTGGTTTGAATTTGAGCTTACCAAAATAAATTTTGATTTAAGCCAAACCATTTTTTCCTTTTATACTATATAGAGATAATGAGTAGCACATGGTGATTGCAAGAATTTATGTGTTAGCACATCATGCATAGTTTTAATGGGGTGAGTTGAGTAATTTTGCCCATAAGAACATGAGGCCAAACATCTAATTAGTAGTTGCATGAATCTTAGTAGGAGTAAGTAGAATTATTAAAAGAGACATGTGTTTAAGATTCATAGTACAAGGTACCTTAAGGCCCAAGAAGGAATGACTTTGATACTAACTTTGCACCTAAGTTTCAATAGGGCACATTGATTCATCTAATACTAGAGACCTCAAAAGGCAAGAAGTGAAGATTCTCAATAGGTTTAAGTGTAAGAAAGAAGTGAAGACACATAATATAATAGTGTGCAAGAGAACTCAAAGAGAAGCAAATCATTAGAGGGCCAACATAAGGGATTTGTATGGGGTAGAATATCCCAAGGCAAGATGATGTGCAAAAAATCAAACAAGGTAGAGAAGTGTGCTTGAAATAGGATCATAACTAGTAGATAAATTGGAACTGAGAAGGTTGAATCATGTGCATGTGAGTTATTGTGCTTAGGTTTCCATAAGGAAGGTAAAGGTCATTCTTATAATACATGTGTAGAAGGAAGTCATCTAAGATAGTTAGTGTCCATCTAGAAATGATCATGAAGTAACCATTTGAACCACACATCACTTTATTAAAAAATAAATTAGGATTATTAAATGAGGTAGTGGTAGCACATATATATGTATTTAATACATACCTGATAAGATATTTTCAAGGATTTCATATATTTTTGTGTCTTCCAAGAAATTAAGGCACATATGCCATTAAACCTATATTAATGATGTATTTGCTAAGAGAAGGCTATAAAATATCAAATATATAACTTTTTAATTTATAAATTTTACACTAACTTAGACTTATTACAACCCTAAGCAAGAACTAAAGAGTCAAAGAGAAAAAACTTTGTCGCATTGAGAATTTGACCAAGTCAGGCATCTAGAGTGAAAAGAAACACATTGAGAAGAAGTGAATTCATAGTGAAGCTAGTATGAAAGGTTGAAATGAGATAGTTATGTAGATAACCAAGTTTAAATAATAAGTTATCACCTAGGATATGATTAACATCCAACTAAGATCAGAGTTGAGAGCACAGTTGTAGATCCTACAACTATAAAAATGTCAGACACCATTCAAGGCTTTAGGTAACCACAACTCCCAGTATTAAATACAAGCTAATTCATAATGGTGAAGAAGAGGAAGGTGGAAATATCCATGCTGACATAGTCAAAACCCAAGAGTGTTAATATCATAGAGGATATGATGGCTTCTAAGACCAAGGCATAGTTGATCGAAGTTTTTAGCATCACCAAGGTAGATATCGAGGCACTAACAAAGATGTCATACCAATACATGTAGTATACCCTAGAGGTTTAGGTGGGGGAAATTTGGTGTTCATTTATACATAATTTCTATATAAAATAATACAACCATTAGATGTCAAGTCATTTCCAAGACTTGGTGAAAGATTGGATGGTAGACATAGGGTACAAGACACTAAAGGGTGATGCCTTATTAGATGTCTCAATTCAAGACAAGTTGATAACTTTTGATACAACTCAGATCTATGAGTTTTTTTCCTTTAGAAATCTATAGAAACTTGTTTAATTCCTTATCTTGTGCATCCATGAGGAATACATTTATTTTATAGGACAATGCATGAAGATATATATGTAGATGATCAAAAGGATAATTGGGCTCCCAGACACTGGTAAAAGCATCCATCAATTGATGGATGATAATGAGAAGTGAATCACATCATAAAGCTTCTAAAATAATTAAAGGGGGGGTTTTACATTCCCAATTATTGAGTGTGAGGATCCTAACATGAAGGTGATGACATGCCTCTTGAGCTCCAAGTTATGTCTAAGCAACTAATGGATAGATGTATCGAAGGTGTACCTCTACATTACATATCACATGTTACATGGAATATAATTCAATATCACCAAGTTCATCAAAGAGGAGTTGATTAATAATATGCTAGAATACCATGGAACCAAGGGGAAATTTATGTGGGGATTTATCCTCATCTTGAATTTGATAGAGGAAATTGGGATCCTAGATGGGAGTGAAGACAATTAATGGGTGTTCTTAGAACACCATAAATCTCCTATGCATAAGTATAAGGAATACACACCTTCCCCACCACTTTCACCCAAAATATAAGATACATGTAATGTGCTTGTGTGATATGTATATAAAAGCCTTTGGAATGGAGTGACACATCCCCTAAGGGCTCTCCCAAATTATGTTTGGGATGGTAAGTTTTATTTTAATGTAACACTACTACATTATGCACTTATCACTAAAGGATGGAAATAGGTCAGGATGGTTGACGATCCCCTTAATTCATCAATATAAATTACTATGATATGAATCCACGGAAGAAATTTTCTAGCACTAGAATGAGTGTTCATTAGGAGGAAGATCCCTAATCTAGATCAAGGATGAAGGAACCTCATTGTCCAACAAAAATAAAAAGTCTCCAAAGAAGAATAAAAGGGAGACTTTAGAGAAAATAGAAGAGTGGCTTATGTAGAAGATAATTTTAGAAGGAGAAGCATATCCTTCAACCTCCATGTCAAATCATGTGCACTACACAACAAAGACTTCTCCTAGCATAGGGGAAAATAAGAAGAAGGCTCCTCTTATGGTGCAAAGGATAATCTTATTTGAGGAGAAGGAAGAGGAGGAAGAGAAGTTAGAGGAATAAGAAGGTAGGATGGGAACCTACATTGTACTTGAGGATGAAGATTCATCTTCAAGTGAATGAACCCCCTCCCCACCACCTCATACTGAGTTAAATAAGTGAAGGTAGAGATTGAGGAAGCTTGGCTTTAGTGAAGCCAAAATACAAAGGGTAGAAGAGCTATGAGAATAAAAGGAAGATATGACTAGGGAAAGGGTGATGAAGGAAGTAATTGAGATGGTGGAGTTTGAATACCAAAGAAAAGAGGAGGATCACAATGTGTAGATAGCTAAAGGAAGTCAAGAAGGAGAGATAGGAAAAAAACTTGAGGAGGCAACCCATTTAGGCATGCTAATGAAAGAATAAATACATCACTAGTGGAAGGACATGAGCCTTTGTCCAAAGGTATATTTATCTAGAACTAAAGTTGCACTACAATAATGAGGAAATGAAATCCAATGGCATATCCCAAGATAAGATCAATTAGTTAGAGGTTGAGGAAATAAGAGAAAGAGAAACAAAATTTGTAGTGCAAACTGTACAAAGGAAGGATGAGAAAGAGAAGGCTTGAAGAGAGTAGGAAAAGAGAAAGGACAAAGAGGAGAATGCCAAGAAAAAGGAGAAAAATGAAAAATCATCCCAAGATGAAAGGGAAAGAATGATAAAGGAAAGAAAGGATAAGAAGGTTGTCACTAGTGTGGAACCAAAGAAGGAAAGAATGCCAGAGATGACACTGAGTGCCTCCACTAGAATGATAGAAGAAGATGCACAATAGGTGCACCCTAGCTATGAAATGGTGATTAGATATTTAAAAGGGTGATTCTAGCACCTTAAAAAAGTAAAAGGAGATAGAGACAAAGGCCCCATTAGGGAAACAAAATTAGAAGACTTGTGTAATGGAAGCTTAGAATAAAGATCCTCTATGAGAAGAAATGGACATAGGGAAAATGTCCACTAGAAAAACCCCATGAGAGGAAGAAAATGAAAACAATTTGAGTACCTAATAAATAAAAGAAGTGGACAAGGGGGAGAAGATTGATGAAGAACGCCAAGAAGAATAAGGAGAAGAATAAGGTACTGACATAATCATGAGCACCAGTGAATAAGAGGAGCTAGGTGAGGATGAGAAGTATGAGCCAAAAAATAGGGAAAGGGTATAGTAGGAATTGAAGGAGGATGAGTAATGCATGCCACTAAAGACTACCATAATCCTAACATGCCACCAATTTTATTGGGTGCTAGATTTCTATATGGACAAGCCCAAATTTGAGGTTCTAATAAAAATAGTTTGAAGAACCAAGAAGTTGAAAGAAGGGCATGACTACCAACTCCTCAATCCTCATGACATGAACCCTATGTACTCATTGAATGCACTAATCAAGATATCCTCTATAGTATTATGTAAGAACATCATCGATGATTTTCATGCATATAGCTAGAAGATACTAGTGAAAAAGGCTGAGAAAGATCTTAAGGAAATAAAGATCAATCTCTAACCACTAGTTGAACAAAAAAAGAGGTGTATCCCTCCCTCTTAGATGGTGTGGATACCTTGAAGATGAAGGAAATGTACCAAGTTTGCACACTTGTAGACCAGATGATCCTTAGGATAAGGCTGATGCTTAAGGAATAACAAGACCTCTATGAGGCCTTATGAGGAGAATTGAGAAAAAAGTTAGATGTGGTGGAAGATCTCATTGCTAAACTTGAAGAAGGTGTAGAGGAAGTAGATTATATATTTTTCAACTTTGCCAACCTGGTAGCAGTCAGTGATGCATTCTTTAAGAAGGCAAAGGAGGAAAAGGATGCTTTATTCCAACAATCCTTCATGATAAGAAAGACTAAGCATGTTCAAGTAATGGCCAAGGTCAACTCATTAAGCACCCAACTAAAGACTCAAGAGTAATACTTGGAGGTGGTATTTCATGGCTTCCAAACAAAGGCTAGTGAGTAGGGGAGATCTTGGATGGTGGGGTAAAACACATAAAATAAAGGCTTGAGGCCTTTAGAAAGGAAATGGAAAGCATGAATGTGCTTAATCTTGAGGATGCATCTACTAAAGTAGATGGTGCCACTTAAGAAATTAAGGGTTTTATCCAAGGTTTTGATAATTTCAATGTAGATTTAGATCAAGGTGTGCCTGATTTTTGTGCACCTAAAGTTCTTAAAACTAGTCTGGGGTAGACTATCAATTTTTTATAGGGTAATTTTGGGCCCCATTTTATACCAACTACATGAACCATGAAAACTATACTTATTCAGTGTGAGGCAAACTTTGGAGTTGTTTCTCCCCTTTTTATACATTTTGGTGCCAACTAGAGGAGTCCTTGAAGATCCCATTCTAGTTGGCAGGCAGTTGTGTGGTGCCAACTTTCAAAGGACATCCTTACCATTAATTTAACATGGTGGCTCAAGAATCATGGATGTTAGAAGAGTGGAGAAATTGAGATAGCAACCCCCCAATGATATATTAGCATATGGTATATACTCATCTAACCTAGGAAGCATAGTGGAGCTAGCAGACTCATGACAGCTCATCACTAGGCACATTCCCATTTGACATGGTAAGGAGATGCCCAATTGCCTCTAAAATAAGGCTTACATTTTTAAGATTAAGAGAGGTGTCTAAGGAAATTAATTTATGGTGAAATAGAGAGATACCATTAGTATTCTTAGTATGCATAAGATTGATTAGGAACTCAAATATATATCCCAAGCTCATCTATGAGCCTCTAGGTAAGAGTAGAGATAGGGAAGAGCATATGATCTATTTTATATCATTAACTTTATATGCTCTACTTTTATATCTTGAATCTTATACACTGAACTATAAAGTAAATTAAGAATGTGGTTGAAGAACTAAGTTGTTGATTTTTGCAATATAGATAGAAAAGTGTTATGGTGTGACATAGTTTTATAATAAAAATGTTATAGTTTTTTATTTGAATGTATTGTGATATGGAGGTATATCTATGGTCAGTAATGGCATCCTTGGGCCATATAGAAACTTCATCCTACTTAAATAAACTAAATGTTGGAACTTGAATGTGTGAAGGCCCTAAGACCCATGCCAAAGTGCTACCTTAAAGGATGAGCCATTGAACCCAAGCCATCCCCATGAATTGTCTAAGTTACCGAATGACCCTCTACTAGATTTTCCCGTGGCTTGTGCCATTGAGAGCTCAGTATAGCTAGAGGTGAACTTGAACCTTAAGACGTATGTACTCAAGAATACTTGTGCCTAATGAACTTCCCATAAATAACCAAACACTAGAATTCCACTTAAACCCCTCTTTCTAATGTTTAAACCACATTAAAACCCAAGTTTCACCATGTTTTAACTAGCCCAATGTAGGTCTAGTCCCTTCGTTGTTACACTTTAAGTGAGCACACAAGGATTGTACTTTGTGTGAAAGTAATTACAGTGAGAAATTATGATTACATTTTGTGTGTATGACCTTAAATACTCGTGCCTAGATCCATCAAGTCTATAATTGACTTGGTGTGATAGCTAAAAAGATGACTAAGTGTAAAAGCTAACCTAGTGAACTTTTTTACAACAGTCTTAGCATCTCCAACATCTGAAGCTCACACTACAACTTCTCATAGACCATGATATTTGTGAAAAACATTCCAAATGTGATTTTTTCTAGGAATAATTAGAATATCTTGGGCATATTTTTTCAGCCCAAGGGGTTCAGATGGATCCTAAAAAATATCTGCCATAACAAATTATCCTCATCCTTAGACACTCAAGAGCCTCCATGGTTTGTTGGGGTTGAATAAATATTATCACAAGTTTGTGAAGGATTATGGGAAGATTTTATCTTCACTAATAGCTATGTTGAAAAAATATGCTTTTATATGGACACAAGCAGTTGATTGTGCATTTATAAAATTGAAACAAGCTATGTGAACTACACCTATTTTATCTCTGCCAAATTTTACCAAGACCTTCACTATCAAGAGTGATGCTTGTGGAAATGGACTTGGTGATATTATCCTCCAAGAAGGATGCCCCATTACATTCACCAGTAAATCCCTTTTTGGCAATAATTTAGTACTCTCTACTTATGAGAAGGAAATGATGGCTATTTTACATGTAGTACAAAAGTGGTAGCAATACCTACTAGGGAACCATTTTTGCATTAAAAATGATCACCAAAGTCTAAAATATGTCCTACAATAATGGGTCTCTAACCCATCACAATATAAATGTGTTAGTAAACTCATGGGTTATGACTATGATATCACTTATAAGAAGGGTAAGGACAATATTATGGTTGATGCTCTATGTCATACATTTGTAGACCAAGCCTCCCTTTTAGCTATTTTCATGTCTATTCCAAATTGGTTAGACACTATACAATAGGGTTATGCCAATAACTCTTCATTATCTCAAATCATTCAATAGTTGGCCACTAACATTTTTACTATACCACATTATTATTGGGATGGTGCTTCTTTGTGATACAAGGTTCATCTAATTCTTCCTAAGATAATAGATCTTTAGTAGGTCATATTCTATGAACTCCATGATTATCTATTGACAAGGCACTTAGGTTTCCTTAAAACTTATTATTGGGCATAGTACAACTTCTTTTAGAAGGGAATGAAAAAGGCAGTTTGACAGATGGTGGCTAAATGTGATACCTATCAACATAAGAGTGAAACAACACTCATCCTTGGGTTGTTAAAACCCTTTCCCATCCCTACTAGGATTTGGATTGATATTTATATGGATTTAATTAATAAGTTCCCTAAATCTAGAGGGAAAATAATTATCTTGGTTGTGGTTTATTTCCTATCCAAATATAGTCATTTTTGTGCCCTCAGCCATCTTTATACCACCTCCATAATTTCATAAATTTTCTTGGACCAGATTTTCCATCTTCATACCATTTCTTCATCTATTGTCTCATATCATGATGTAACTTTAACCAAGCATTTTTAGATAGAACTATTTCACCACACCAACACCCAACTAAAGATGAGTTTCAGGTATCATACCCAAATGGATGGGTAGACTAAAATTGTCAACAAATTATTGGAAACTTTTCTTCATTTCTTCACCTTAGAACAACATCAGTGGGCCAAGTGGATCCCCCTCACTGAATAATAGTATAATATCTCCTACCACACTTCAATGAAAATGACTCCATATAAAGTAGTCTATGGTTAAACACCACTAGAGATGTTATCATACAACCCTAGTAGTTCATCAGTTCAAGTGGCTAACACAATTCTCTACACTCAAGATCAGATCCTCAACACCATGTAAGGCAATCTTCATATGACACAAACTCAAATAAAATATTGGAATTACTAGCACAATTATGAGTGCACTTTTCAAGTAGGTGATATTGTTTTTCTTCATCTATATCTGTACAATAAATCCTCCCTAAAACTCAAAGGGTGTCATAAGCTAGATCCCAAGTGTTATGGGCCCTATAAGGTTCTCCAAAAGATTGGGTTGGTTTCTTATAAGTTGAAACTACCACTTTCTTCCCAAGTTCATCAAGAATTTCAGGTCTCTTGTTTGAATAAATTTATTGCCATAAACATCAGAGTATAGACTATTTTACTAGAACTTGATAATGAAGGGTCCACCCTTCTTGAAATGGAGGCAATCCTAAATAGGCACACATGCCAACTTTGCACTCACTCCATCGTGAAGGTTTTAATTTAGTGGCATGGAATTAAACTAGAGGATACAACATGGGAACCACTATTTTATATTTAGCATCAATTCCCACATCTAAAGCTTTGAGGACAAAGTTTTTTCTAAGAGGGAAGGAATGTTAGGAACCTGTGCTACCCCTTCTCTTTATTTTGTTAGTGTGATAGTTGTTATGGATGCATATGATTTCTAATTCATCCTATGAGTATTTTTTAATCCCATATTTAAGGGAAGTAGTAGTTTCTTATATTAGACTTATTATATAAGTAAGTGTTGAGGCCAAGGAAGGCATCCATGAATTTATTGTATTGAGCATTCTCAAAGGAGGTTTCCCCCTTGAAGTGGCCTAAAATCAATTCAATATTTTTAAGTGTTATGTTAATTATATAAATCTATTAATTCATGTTATTAATTCCTATCATTTCATGAATTTTTATTAATTTTTTTAGGAGGATAATCTTAGACTACTTCTTTCTAAGGTAGCCACATGTGTGATAAATATATAACCCTCTACCTATTTAGTGTCTTTTACCAGTCCTAACTCATTAACAAGTCTTAGGATTTTAGAATGTTAATGACTAAAATATCTACGTATTATTATACATGTGGATTATATTCAATCTATATGTGTACATTTTTGAGTTCTCCAACACATGGGACAAAAGATTTGTCTAGTTATAAGACCACTCATTTTGACTTATCTAAGGTCAAACCTAGTTTCTTTCATATAGTTCTAGGAATCACACTGGCTAAGGCACTAGAGCTAAACAAGAAATTATGTAATATATTTCTAAATATTATAATCATTTACAAATAAAGGTGGTACCCATTTTCATGTGCATATTTTGATTTATTAGTATACGAACTATTAGTAAGGGGTTTAAGTATCAACTCTTTCTGTTTATTGATATAGACTAACTCATGAAAACTAATATTATCCTTGATCTTATTCATGTCTTCAACAATATTATACCATCCTCTGTTATGTGGTTTTATACTCTAAAATTGATCATTCCCTTTTGGAGTGATGGATTATTCTTGTCCTTGGGATCTAAATGAGTGGTATAATTATTGTTAAGGGGTGTCGAAGTAGTAGCAAGATACTTGTTCCTCAAATTGTAATTATTATTGTGGAACTACTAGAAAGCATGGATATCATCAATATTATCTTTTGACTCATTCTCATCCTCCATTGGGAACAAAAATTCATAGGTCTCAAAGACCATTGTTATACTAGGATGTATTAGAGCATTTGAGTAAGATGTTTCTATTATATTCAAAAAACCTTAATGCTTATCTATTTACTTATAAAATATCTTAAAGGTGGTGAGAAATTCTATGTAGTCTAGCTCACCAGGTTGTGTTGTGTTATGAACTTAGCACCAATTAGGAAGTACTAATTCCATGATATTTATCTTTGGCATCTTGTTAGGTGATTGTTAATGTGGATTATTTTAGGCCTATTATACCTTTGGAATCTCCATTTTTTATTAGAATTTTTTCCACCAGTGTTCCCCATGTGCTTTTACATGTTTATTAACTCATTGCTTAATTATTTTCATGATTACGTATATAAATTTAAATTATATTTTTAAGGATTCAAAAGTAATACCTTGTGTAGTAGTAGTATTAATTAGTATCTAGGACTAACTTTATTTTTGTTGGTTAGATGTAGACTCATAATTGTTCAAGAAGATAAGGTATTGGCTAGGTGGATCATGGGATAAATTAAAATGGGTATACATATAGAATTGGGATGGAAACCAAAAAAATGGGACTAATGTTAATTTATACCAAGGATTATGACTGACTGTTCAATTATTTATCAATATTGATAGCTTCAGTGTAAGCCAAATTCAACTATCAACATTAAGCTCTCTACAAAGAAAGATAAGAGTCATAGGGTCTAGGATGTCCTTGTACATTTCAAGGGATAATGCCTCAATGGGTTTATAATGAGCTTCAAGTTAGATTTAATTTTTATAAAATCTAACATTAAAGGCTCAGATTGGTTCATTTGGTTCTCTTATCATGATTATAATGTGTTTGTATACAACACTTGAACTATTGACTTGTACAAACTATGTAAAAAGTGTTTTGACACTTACACCAAAATGTAATTGAACCTTCTAGGATATTAATAAACCAATCATAGGCACCATATTGTGATATAAAGGGAAATAACCTACATGCCACATCCTCATGGACTACACTCAATATTCCCAAATTAGTTTTAAAATCCTTTGTGTTCTTCAATGGCCTATGTCTTGATGGAAAAAAGGAAGGAAGAGATTTTATAAGGTTTCTAGGTAAATCAGTCACATCTCTAGTGACATTAATAGAATAACTAGTTAGCCATGTTTGGTCCATTAGGAATACAAGAAGATGAGGTCATTTATTTAGATAGTATGATTTAGCCCAAGGTATTCTTAAGACATATTTCTCTAACCTAACTTTCTATGGATTTCCAAAGGTGGGTATAAAATTTTAGTGTTTGAGGTGGACATTGTTAATATTTTGAGTATATTGAGTGTAACTTAAGTGATTCTTTCAAAGAAATAGAGGTGGAGGTTGATGTCATTATTATAACACTAGATAAATTCCTATTGATGTAATTTTTATGCACACTATGGAACCTTACAAGGTAGTGTCTAATATTTTGGGATCAATGGATAGAGATTCACTCCAGGGTAATAGTTGTGTGGTATTAGGTTTATGAACAAACCATTAGTGGAATAGTGGTAAGTAGAGTAGTTATTTACCATAGATGGTTTGGTTGTGGATGTGAATATAGATCTAATTTATATTTTTGGATAGATGATATACCTAACCTAAGGTGGGTTTGACTAAAATAAACTCAAATAAGAGAGAAATGTAAGGTAGAAAAGAAGGCCTATGGAAAAAACATGATGAAACATTTCTAAGATGGCTCTTGAACTAGGGATTAAATAAGCAATCAGGAACCAATGTTTACTACAAGATAATATAATAACACCAACAATAGAACATACTTAAGAGTCTAAAGAAATTAATGCAATAAACTCTAGCATATATAATTAAAGGTTACTACTAATGTGATATTTTAATTACACATATACATAAGATATTATCATTATTACACCAAAGGAATTCAATTTAAAAATAACACAATATGAATAATTGGATTTAAAATAAAAATCATTCAGTAACAAGAGACTAAGTTACCAAAATGATGGAACTTCTAACAATATTTATAGGTTTTGATAAGAATCATATTTTCACATCAAGATGAATTGTAGAATGATCTATTAAATTTCCTATTAGTCTTAATATCCAAAATTATCTTCCCTTTGGGATAGAGGTATCATCATCATCTAAGTGAAGTCTGAATTTAAATCTACACAATTATAATGGTGTGTCAAAACCATGCAGAGCATGCATGTATAAAAGTGTTCAAATAAAAAGAATCCCTCATCTCTAAAATTATATATATATATATATATATATATATATATGCCAAATAAATTGGGAACCATTAGTTCTAAGTTAAATAAAACATGTAAATACATATTTATATTTAGAGTGGTGATAATGTGGCACTACTAGAATCTTAACTTAATTGAGAAACACATGCCTAAATATTTTGATGGCTTTAGCCATTAACCTTGTGTGTTCTACCTATAAACTCTTAAACATAGCTCCAAGGGATTCATCATTTTTCACTCTATCCTTAGAAAAATTGATCAGTTATAGGATCTCATCATTTTTCTTGTAAATAGTCCCTCAAATTCCTCCTTAAAACTATTTGCATCTACTTTAATGAGTATCTCAAATTAGTGATATTTACTAATTCTTTAGCAAAGGTTATCACATAAGTGACCCTCATATATCTCAAAATTTATAAGGCCTCATTTTCATGGATGGAAAAATGTCGTATCAAAACCATCATCTATGTATTCTAGCTAAGGGCACCATCCCTTTTTGTTATTACATAGCTCAGGTCCCATGAAACATATTGGTTAGACATCAGGTTCAGATGATTGAATGTGTTGCTTTTTGATGTCTAAACTAAAAAGGTAAGTCATTTCTCAAACTATTTAAGATGGTGCAAAATTTTAAGAACATTATCTTCTCAATCTAACTTTCTCCCTTGGAGGAATGAATATTACTCATAATGTTGTACACCCTTATGGTTTCACTTTGTATACTATCTATAATTTTTTGAGCGGTATGGATAACATGTCTCTATAGTAGTTGTTGAATAATTTTACCCCTTGATAAAATTAAGTAAACCCACCTATAATTTTAGACTTTCATAGGGACTCCTAGGTTGGAAATTCATCTATCATGGTCATAAATAAGTTCACATAATATGTTTCTCCCCTCAAATCATGGTTATTAGTTTCTCCATTGTAATTTCGTATTCAAGAGTGTTATTGATGGAATGTTATGCCTAAGACACAAGTACAATCAAGCGACCCTAAAATAGTCACCTACATGACTGTGTAGGAGTGCTTAAATAATGGTTGACAAAGGAATTGGACTCCAAGATAGATATTTTGATAATTTATCAAAATTGGCATGAATTTATAGAATAATTAACCACAACCAGGCACATTTAATACTTGTTTAAGCAACATATACAAGTGAAAAGTTTTAAAATATATAAATTGGGAACATTTACCTTATTTTCTTTGAAGAAGGTTTATGCCTTATATAATGTCATCTATTGGTAGAATCGAATGAGGTTTGTGTGAGCCTTGATGGTTTTTATATTGTATCTTAGGACTAGTTGTCAAACTTTAACATAAATATAAGGTTTTTATGTCAATATAAGGTGAGGTTTGAGTGGTTTCAACCCATTCAAATTTCCACTTAGTAAAAACTATAGTGCATTGAGCCAAAATGGACTTGGGATAACAATGAACTATAGTAAGAGATGAGAGCATGGTCTCAAGGAAAGAGAAAAAATCATGCATATGATATATAGTCTTCATGACCTCATAGGAAGTAAAAATTGGGAAACACAGTATCAAGTTCATATATACACCTACAAGAATATTTTAATTTCTTCCCTAGTTGCCACCTATAGGTGACATAGTTAGTACATATAGTAGACCAATCTAGACTAATGTAGGATGAAATTTTGGAAGGGATGAGATGGATAACCATGTTTAATAAATTATCACACTTATATAACACATTTTCATGAGATTCTCAAACACAAAGAGATAGAACAAAGACTAGGTTTTGAACTTCATACTCAATCATCTAAAACCTTGTACACAATCATCAGACCTAGAAAGATAGTATAGAGAATTCTAAAGTTTAATAACTCTAAAAACATGGCCAAGAATTTAAAACTAAAATATATAATAATAATTACCTAAATTTATCTCCTATGGTCTCAATTTGTCCAAGAAAATAGCAGAACTTCCCTTTGTTTTGTCTTAGATAGAGGGCACTCCATAGTCAAGACCACCTATAGGTTTAGTATGTGAAGAGTGAAAATATTAATAACATAGATTGTGTACATTATGATATGATATGTAAGTTTTTTTTAAGGTGAAAAAGTATAGAGGAGAACTTAAAACCACTAATACTACTTAGAGGTGGTCACATATGCATATACATAGTCTAGGTCTATTAGTTCAATATAAAGGAGAACTTAAAACCACTAATACTACTTAGAGGTGGTCACATATGCATATACATAGTCTAAGTCTATTAGTTCAATAAATAGGCCTAAAAATATAGGTTTTAAACTTATTCATATGACCATGAGATATTTACAAGAGATATGGTAACCTTCAAGTTAAATTAGAGAGTCAATTATAACCATCATTTTATAGAGGACAATACATACCTGGCTATTTTAGCCCAACCTTCTCTTAAGGGTACATAAAATGTGTAAAAAGAGATCAAGAGTCATCTTAATTTGATAATATATATATAAAAATGGTGTGCATGGTACCAAAAAAAACTATGGATAGTTGAGGGGGTCCTTAACTTATTTATAATGGATTTTTTTTAGGGTTAAGCATCCAAATTTTATGAATCATCATTAACAATCCAAGTGACCTAAAACCCTCTTAAAACCCTTAAAAAAACTTGATATATAATAAATGAATTTAAATTAATAAATAATTATATATTTATCATTGAAAGTGTTTTTTACATGTATATTAGTCTCCTAATCTCTTTGACATCCAATTGTTCTATAGTGCCACCTGTATAAATAGAGCTAATTCTAGGGTTTCCACAAGCTTTGATGTGTTTCACAGGTGAAAAGGGGATTTATAAATAAAATATATTGATGGAAGTGTGTATATACTTAATATAACTCCTAATACTCAAATATTACTATGGTTATGCATGAAAGTACTTTTTCTACACTGTTCATTGCAGGTAGTCTTGGATAGTGAGAAGGATCATGACTACCTAAATTGGAAAGTGAGAAATGTGATAATGAGTATATTAAGTTTTATTTGATAAAAAAAGACAAAAATGGCCTGAATAAGTTTTATAACACCTATAAAATGAGTCTCATTGAATAGGTGTAGGCCACCTAGGTGATAAGTGTAAGCTTTGAGGCCTAGAAGGCTAATGAGTGGCTACTAGAGAGTGGATGACAAGAGACAAATCGGAGGATATCAGTTATGAAATATATAAAAAATGTTAAAATTTTGTTTTATCTTATATTATTATATTATATGTTTCAATGTCTTCAATAATAGTTTCAAACAGTTAAGTAGATTCCTTATCATCAATGTAGTTTCAAGAAGGATAGTGAAGAGTCAATATGACAACTTGAGGAAGGTGTTATGTTTTATATTGACACATGTTAATGATTAATTCTTGACTTATTTTCCAACTCATTACATTTATTTTTTTTTATAAGTCTTTAAACTTGGCCTTATGACCCTTTGACTTCTATTCTTCTCTCTCTTCTCCTATGCTCTATTTATGCAAGATATTTTGGCATTTGTATCTATTACACACTTAGTATGGAAAATCCCTACTGGTTTGACATATTTTTTTGCCTTATAATAAATATATAAAATTTATTTTATCTCATTAAATATTTTATAGGTATGTCAAGTAGTGTATTTGGATGTTAAGTGATGAATGTCTTCTCCTTGCTTCTATTCTATTCTTGCATGTTTTTGTGTGAGTAATGATATATTATAAAAGGTCTCATGAAGTGTATGTGTTTTTCAAGTATTTTTTAAAGTGTGAGAGATACTATTAGTGTCTAGTATCATATTTCTTTTCACCCACCTCTAGATATGCATAGTAATCTTACTCCATGTAGAAACACTTAACATAGAAGAACATGCAGTACATGTCAAGTTTAATAGTCTTATTTCTTAGTGAAGATGCAAGTATGTTGGTAGTATTATCTTTGGTGTATCACCTCATTATCATAGGTTACTTTTAGGTTTTTTCTTCCCTTTTCACCCCCAATAGTGATTGGTCTAGTATAGTGTGTGAGCCTAAAAGATAAATCAAGGGAGTTATCCTTTCAACCTTATTGTTTACCTCTATTACAAGCAACCTATAGGCCTAGAGGTAAACCCATGTTAGTCAAATATTAGAGAGGATTGAACAACCTCCTCAAAGGGTGAGATATTTGGTCATAATAGTTTTGGAATGCCTAATGGGACCAAGGTCCAAAAGAGTGTAAGGATTATTGGTGTGTTCTTCCTACTATCATATTTTGGAAGCATTCAAGGAAACACCAATGGAAACTCTGAATGCCATCATCTAGTTATAAACAACCCAAGTACTTATTGTAAGAAATAAAATTTATTAAAATTCTAATGTTTCATTTGAAAAATGAAGTTAATATAGATACATATGATAAGAATTACTACTATACACCTTCCTATCAACCTTGTCATCACCCATACTATGTCCCTCAAAAGCCCTATAAAGGTTGTTATCAGTCCCATGAGCCATGGCAGCCCTATAGTCAACCTATTCCTTCTCCATAAGGTTATGAAGATATTGAATAGCCTTGTGAAGAAGCCTTTCAGTAAGGATAATAAGAAGATAAGCTTAAGTATCTTAAAGAAGAGATCCAAACTCTTAAGAGGTAGACTCTTAGAGGAAGTTTTCCCCAATATCCATATCCATCTTATCAAGCTCATAAACAATATTTTCAAGATCAATATCAAAATACCTACTCCTATCCTCCTCCTAATTTAATTCCAAATCAAGCTATATCATTATTTGTACTCATATCAGATTTCCTAAAATTATAAAGGTTTATGAAGAAATGAGATAAAGATCTTGATGTGATCACTATTTATTTCATAGAGAAGATGAGGAAGGTGGTTCAATTCTGTATGAATAAGTGGAGATTGCCTGAGGAAGAAGCTAATTATGTCATCAATGAAAATTTGTATGAAATGATATTTTATATCCAATGGTAGGTTGATAGGATTTAAAGGTGGTAAAACCAAAAGGTTAAGAATCAACTTGTAGCTATTGAAGGACCTCAAGAAGATGATAAAGAGGGTGAAGAGTAAGAAGTTTATGTCAAGGAATAAAACATTATGTGTGTGTTCAAGATCCATTGAATTATCCTCAGGAACCAATATTTTGTACATATTGTAGGTCTATCCATGAATATTTTCAACATGAAAAAGAAGCCTTAGTTTAAAAGGTGAAAGGCAAAGTTGTAGTTGTTGATGAACTTCAAGAAGGTTGTGATAAAGGTGATGTATTTGTGGAATAAAATGAAGTGTCTATAGGTCATAAAAATCTTCTCTCTCTCCAATAATTATTTAAAGTGTCTCCTTACATCCCCATGCCCATTCATAATAAATCCATCACATGTAATTATCCCTCTCTAAACCATAAACCTATTAACCACCCTCCCACCTCATCCCTTTTTGAAGGAGAAACCATCCTATGGGAGGTAAGAAAAGAAGAAAAGGATGAGTTTAAATTTGATCAAGAAGATGATTCAAGCATATATGCATAATATTTCACTATAGGGACTCCTCTTGGTGAAGACAATCCAAAGTCACCCTTCTTGATTGAAGAAAGAGAAGATAAAATTGTAGTTGTTCATAAAGAGATTGATTAAGGTATATGGTAAAACTATTTGCACATGTTTAATGAATATTAAGGTCTTGAGAATCTAGTTCTTAAAGGGGAATAAAATAAAATTGTTGAGAAGTAACACAAGCTTCCTATTGAATAAACATGTCTTGAATAACATCATAAAGATTTTTAAATAACTGATGGGTCAATAGATGATGACTAGGATATTCATGAACATATTGAAGAAGATGAGTTTGAAGAGGTCATGTTTATTAAGGATAATGAAGGTACAGATAATTGGTAGTAAAAATATTGAGATTATCTAAGAACTTGAATAACTTTTCAAGGTTTAAGGTCAAGTACATAAAGATATGGAACAAGATATCCTCATGTAGTATAATAATGAATATTGGATTTACTATGAAAATCTCCTTAAAGAGCTTACAACTGGTAAGAAATATGGTCTCATTTAAATTACCATGGAGGTCAGGGAATCATGTTTGAATGAAGCATCATTGGAAGTTGTAGTTGAGTAGTGTCATGAGAAGATTGAGGTTATTAAAGTGTAAGAATAATTAAAATTCATAGGTGATATGTTTTTATCTACTATGATTGCATTTAAGATCATTCCAAAGAGGTTGGAAAACATGAATAATTTAAAGACATCAAATCCAATGCTCAAAAGGAAACATGATTTAGACATTCCTTCATTTCATGGAGAAATATATGGTGCAAATTTTTCATTTGATCTAGGAGGGGAAATTTGCTTCATGTTAGTCGATACATAAGTTAGTTTTCCTAAGTTATTTGTGTATTTTACCTAAGTGTTCTTAATAACACAAGTGATGTCTTATTTATCTTGTATTGTGTGTTTGTTTCTTTGTTGTGTGTGGTGCAAGATTCTAGTTTTTTAGAGGAATTTAAGTGTCATTTAAATTTCATAGGTGACTCCATTATATGAGGATAAGAGATGGTAACTAGTCATTAGTATAGCAGGCATGCTACCCCTAAGAAATCATAAAATGTTGACTATTTTTACCCCTTGGTCAAATTATGTCAACCCCCACCCCCTTACAAGTTCAAAATTTCATAGGGTATCCTAGGTTTGAAAGTGGTCCATTATTGTCATAAATAAGGTCACATATTATGTTTCATCTTTGTCACACTTATTCAGTTGTCCTTAATGTCATTTTACGTCCTTTTAGGTCATTTTAATGAAATTGTATGATTTACATGAAAGGAAAAGTGTTTCAAGGAGTTAAATAACATGTCTTATGTTAAGAAAGTGTTAGATTTAGTTTTGAAACTTATATTATGTAGGTTTAATGTGAAAATAAGGAGTTTATCTAAAAATAAAGGGAGTTTCAATTATTATATAAACTGCATAATAGTTATAACATGTGTGAAGGATTCAATAGTGTATATCAGATCTAGACAAGTCATATCCATGCTTATGTGGCTTTGACAGCTCCAAAAATGGTGAAAACTAATCACTCTCTTGGGTAGGTCAAAGAGGTCAACCAATTTGTAGTTGG
This sequence comes from Torreya grandis, assembly GCA_037957365.1. Taxonomy (NCBI): domain Eukaryota; kingdom Viridiplantae; phylum Streptophyta; class Pinopsida; order Cupressales; family Taxaceae; genus Torreya; species Torreya grandis. The sequence goes on from JARHVA010000132.1 coordinate 6,283,399, forward strand.
TATGGATAGGAGGAGGAGAGTTGAGTTGAATACACTAGGTGGATGTTAGTACTAATTTTGTATTTAAAATTAATGGTAATAGTTTTAGTATTGATGATATGTTCTCTATGAACAATATTTATTATTGTTGATGCTTTCAAACTACTTACACATCCCCAACACCTCATTTTTTCTTCTCTATTTGCATTAATCTAAGTAAATTAGGTGGTGTGAGTGGTATTATAAAGTATGAACGTCATTATAATATGTATTTTAATCTAATTATCATGTGTAAACATCTTAGGATAGGCATAATCACTCTCATTATGCTAAGGGTGAACACCATTGGTCTACAGAACATTGTTTCATCAATTATAGGGTTTTATTCTTCTACTAGTGGCTTTAAGATCAATGTAGTACACATTATTTCTCCCCTAAGATCATGGTTATTATTTTCTCCATTTTAATTTTGTATTAAATAGTGTCATTTATGCAGTGCTAAGCCTAAGACATAAGCACAATCAAGTGACCCTGAAATAGTCACCTACAAGACTATGTAAAAATTCTTAGATAGTGGATTATGAGGGAGTTGGACTCCAAGATAGAGATTTTCACAAGTTTTCAAAATTATATTGAATTTATAGATGCATTAACACAACCAATCACATTTAATACTAGCTCAAGAAACATACAAAGGTGTAGAGTTAAAAAAGATGCAAAGTGGGAACATTCACCTTATTTTCTCAAAATAAGGTTTTTGCTTGATATAATGTCATCTATTGGTGGAAAATAATGAGGTTTGTGTGAGCCTTAATGGTTTATTTATTTTATCCTAGGAATATTAGTCACACTTGAACACAAAGAGAAGGTTTCTAGGTTAAGATAAGGTGAGGGTTGAGTGGTTTCAACCTAGTCAAATTTCCATTGAAAACACTATGTGAAAGCTATAGTGCATTGAGCCAAAAAGAACTTGGGATAATAGTGACCTATAGTAAGAGATTAGATCATGGTTTGAAGGCAAGAAATAAACTCATATAGATGAGATACAATCATGATGACCTTAAAGGAATTCAAAATTGGGAAACACATTGTCAAGCACATATAGACACCTATAAGAAATTTTTAATTTCTTCCCTAGTTGTTACTTACAAATGACACAGTCAATACATACAACATACCAATATAGAAAAATGTAGGATAAAATTTTGGATGGGATAATATGGATAACCATGTTGAATACATTATCGCACTTGTCTAACACATTTTCATGAGACTCTCAAACATAAGGAGACATATCAAAGACAGAGTTTTGAATTTTGTACTCAATCATGTAAAACCCTATGCACAACAATCAGACCTAGAAAGCCAATTTTGAGAATTAAGATTTTTAATACCTTTATAAATATATCCAAGCCTTTAAAATAGGTTAATTTCCCTTTGTTTTGTCTTAGACAAAAATCACTCTACAGTTAAGACCACCTACAAGATTAATATGTGAAGAGTGAAAACATGAATGATCGAGATTGGATGATTATGAGATGATGTGTAAGGTTGGTTTGAATGCGAAAAATTACATAGGATAACTTAAAACTACTAAAACTACTTAGAGGTGGTCACATATACATATACATAGTCTAGGTCTACTTGGCATAGAACTAGGCCTAAATCAACATGTGCCTAAATTCATCCATATGACAATGAGATATTTCCAAGCCATATGATATCCTTTAAGGGAGAGTGGAGAGATAATTAGAACCATCATTTTGTAGAGTAAAATACAAAATTAGCCATTTTGGCCTAACCTTCTCTTAGGGGTACCTAGAATGCTAAAAGGAGCTTGAGAGATAGATGTTGTGCATGGTGACAAAAACATATAGGGATAGTTGAGGGGGTTCCTTAAATTGTTTCTAGTGGAATGTTTTTAAATGTTAAACATCCTTTTTTTATGAATCATCACTAACAATATAGGTGACGTAAAACTCTCCTAAAACCATTATATAAACCTGATGGAGAATAAATGAATAAGAATTCATATAGAATTGGCCAATTGACATTGATAGTGTTTTGGATATTTCTATCACTCTCCCAATCTCCTTGACATCTAGTTGTTCCATACTAGCACTTATACAAACAGACCTAATTCTAGGTTTTTTATAAGTTTTTATGTGTTTCATAAGTGAAAAGGGGATCGATGAATGGAAACTATTGATGTAGGTGTTTAGATATTTAATATAACTACTCATATGAAAATATCACCATGGTTATTCATGAAAGTACCTCTTCTACACTATTCATTAAAGGTAGTCTTGGATATATGGTGAGAAGGAACATGACTACCTAAATTGGAAAGTGAGAAATGTGACATTAAGTCTCTTAAGGTTTATTTTTATAGACCAAAGGAAAAAAATGACCTAAATTAGTTGTCTAACACTTATAAAATTAGAATCCTTGAATAGGTATAAGCCACCTAGGTGACAAGTGTAAGATTTGAGGCCTAGAAGGCTAATGAGTGGCTACTAAAGAGTGAGTGAGAAATGACAAAGGGAAGGATATCAATTATGGAAGGAATAAGGATTTTTACTATTTAAAGATCAAATTTTACCCTTTGAGAGAGTTCTTTAGGCTTCCTCAAATTTAAAAACACAATGGGAAAAACCCCAGGATGTGGGTCACCTATGGTGGGGTTGGACTTATGGAGAGGGATGGATTCCTATTGATACTCACCTAAAAAAATTATAAACTAATGATTCATAGGGAAAAAGGGTTATAAAAAGGTTAAGGGTTCCTAATAAATCTAAAACAAAGGTGATGCACCAAATTTAAATAGACACTCATATAATCTTGAGCACACACTAGATCAACATTGAACAACTATAGCTCACACAACCTCACGATCTAACTAGTTACATAAATATTTCATAGAAGAGGTTTCAAATAGAAAACTAATCTAGACCTACAAGTTTGCTTTAAAACACCTTGAAAGAGGAAAGTATAAGGATAATAAACTAGGAAGACTCTCCTTCAGAAATTCACCATACATAGGCATACTAAGCACTGAATGAAAATAAGAGATAGACAAAGAGTTGATCCTATTACTTTGAAAGATAGTTTTTAAAATATTTTGAAAGGGTTTAACCATATTAAGTAAGCAAACTTTTTCAAGAGTCTCACTAAGTATCCTTATCCTAGAAACTAATTAAAAATGCTAAGGGCTAAGAACCCCTTTAATGAGAATGAGACCAGGATATATAGGAGAAGAGAGAGAGAGAGAGAAATAATGCGGGAAATCACCATCTTGGGTCATTAATTGAGCATGAAATACCACCATTTTTTTCCAATAAAAGCCTTACCACCTTTTTTATCAATAAAGACATTACACGTCTTACCAAGTTGAAAATACCCATAAGGCCCTGAGAATGCATTGAATGCCCCTCACTTCAGTTCCCAACACTAGACATTTTCTTTGATCCTTTACACCATTTCTCACTTAAGGAAAAAACTTCATGATCATGGGTCTAATAAAAACATGGCTTTGTCCATTTTAGGTGGCTACTTGTTGAAAATATGGGCATGCTGAAAGATAAGGATCTTCTTCAATAATAATAGATAACTACCTTAGATCAAATATGGACCAAATCTTTTCTATAGATGGAAAACTAATCTCCTTTATTAGTTTTCCTATATTCACATATATTGATGCATACTTATAGACTGCATAGCCACTTTTTATCTCCATTAGGACCAAGAGACATATTTTTTCCTTTGAACATCTATAAAAATTGGGGGCTCATTATGTATAGGTCTCCTTTAAAGAATGGTAGACACAGTCACAGAATGGACCCCATATGCTATAAACCTTCAAACCAAAGGTCTATATTTAACCTTAATGGCATCCCTTTATATTATTTATACTTGAATCCATGGATGTGGACTTATAATGGTGCTTGAATGAGATTTAATGGTGGGAGAGTGACCCTATAAGACCTATGTTTGGCTTGGTCAAAAACTATCCCTGGCCTCTTAGTCTTTATTTTCATTGGTCATCAATACTGGCTTGGGCCAATCAAATAGTGATAAACTATATTTTATCTCATTGGTATTATATATCCTATTTACTTATTAACTTCTCTCACATCATATATCTTAACTTGAATGATGTAACATGGTTCATCAATCTTTTATAAGCTTGAATGTGCTTATACCACTTATCAATCATGGATTGATATTAGGAACCTCTTGTTAGTCTACATATTCATGTGCTTACACAACATGGTAGATTCTTGAGATCCATAACCTTTTGACTCATCTCACACCTTTAGATCAAAATATATGAATTAGCATTGATCATTGATTTAACTAGACCCACTTTACTATCAGTCAAGCTCATATAGTTAGATCTCTACTCGATTGATCCCCACCATCATATGTTGCCCAACTTATAACTTTTTAAGGGATTTAACCTATGGAAATTTTGAGTCATTTGACTTTAATACAAATAATTGGATCTTGATTATCATTATGTGATATCATATAGACCATTTGATCTTTCTTAATTTTAAACTTGTTAAGGGCCTTTTTAATCCAAATGATCATTTTGTGAAGCTTAAACTTGACACTTGCCTGAATGTCCTAAGCTATAGGTCCAACTTTGAGCACTTAGATCTTGGGATAAAAAGATTGTATGAGCATGAAACTTGCATAGCTTTTTCTTGAAATGAATAACTTTATGGAATTACAATATTTTTGTTGGATATGCTTTCTAAGAAGATTTATAAAATACATAAGTGAACTAGTCTGCTTGTTCTTGCATGATATCTTGGTAATAGTATATCTCACTTAGGCTTATGATTAACCTTTTCCATAAATTTTCAAGGCTCAAATGAGATATTGGGGCTGATGAAAAACCTACTTCATTCTCCTAAACATTATGACCACCGTGGAGACCTATTTCATGAATTTGGACAAACTACACTTTAAGTTAACTTAAAGTATTTCAAAATATTTGCAAGATGCATGATCTCTTTGGTCCACTCATTCCATCTAGAATATTTGTTCCTCTACTCATCCATTATAAACTTGATCCATTTGGGTAAAATCTTGGTATGTCGGTCAAAAATGTCTAACGTCTTTGGTGAATTATAGGTAAGAATGTCTACTATGCTTGAGAACCTAGTCTACTTTGCCTTCACTGGTCCATTGGTCATATGGAGTCCCATAAATTCTATCAAATAATAATGAAGATAATACAATGTTATCCCTATATAGAACCTCTTTTTAAGAAACAAGATTAAAAAAAACATAACAACAAAGTACCCACGACACATATTGAAAAGGAAACACATAGCAGAAAAGAAAAGTGCACAAAGTACTTAGAGGAAAGACTAAAATCTATTCTAACATGTAAAATATATTACAATAGATGTAATGCTTCTAAAAAAAAGGCTTCAAATTAATGATGGTAACTAGAATGGGTAATACTTCTCCATCTATTTTGGCATGTTGAAAAGCATTATGTTCTCTACATCCATGGATCAAATAAGGACCACTCCATAAAGTTATCAAACTTGGTATGGTTACCTGGTTTGGCATTATTTTAATCCCATTTGAGGACTAGGTCCCCTTCCCTAAATCTCCTTACAATAGCTCTCTTTTCAAAGGATTTTTTAACCTGAGCTTGATGTGATTCCAAAGTTTTCATATCAAGGTCTTTGGTTTCTTCTAGCTTCATGAAATCTATCATCCTCACATTCATGGGCCCATCCTCCATCAACTCAAGATGATGAGATAACTCTAATATAGGTAGCTCAAGGGAGATAGATAATTTGGCTTCCCTTACTTACACAAAAACATAATAATAATTTCCAATGGTAGTTTTAGCAATCACCCTATCATCCCATAAGGTTTTCCTTAGATTTTTATGCCATGTTCTTTAATTCTCCTTCATGGTCTTCTTGATTATCCTTATAAAATTCTTGTTTATGGACTCTACCAATTCATTTCCTTGAGGATCATAGTTAGAAGAGGTACTAAGGTAGATGCCTAGTTTGAGATATCACTCACTTGTCTTCAAAAAAAGGAATGATAATGCATTATCTAAAATTATGTTGGTTTGGACACCAAATTTTGTCACAAGGCTATCATAGAAGCCCAAAAGTGCACCTTCACTAGCCTCCATCAAAGTAATGGATTCCACCCACCTGGTGAAGTAATTAATTGTACTGAGCATTAATTTATGACTTTTACTTGATGGTGTATTGATCATACCTATGAAGTCTAACCCCCATTATATGAATGGTTTCTCCACCTAAATATGATTGAGTGGAAACACTTCTAATTTCTCCTTTCTTACAAAGAGGGCACACTTTTGGAAGTTTCTAGCCCATAAATGAGCATCATTGAAAATATTAAGACAATAATAATGAGCCCTAATTACTTTTTATATTGTGGTTATAGGTGTAAAATGGTCTCCTTTAGGTCCATCATGAAATTACTCCAAGATTTTGGTTACTTAGTCATCATTTATGCATCTAAAGAGTACTCCATTGAGGTTATTTATAAAAAAACTTCATCAACCAAAGCATAAGGTATGGATTCAAGACTTAAATACCTTATTTTATATCTATCCAAACTTTGGGGGAATTCTCTTATTATCAAGAATTGATCCATATCTTGAATCTAACTCTTTTGTAGTGGAGGCATACCTGCTTGTGAGTTGTCTTGGGTCACCAAAATACCTTCCTTGTCTTCCTAAAGGTAATTTAACATGTGCTCAGACAATCCCTTATCCTTTAATAGCTTATAAAATTTGATCTCCATGTCATATTCCATGACCTTTGTGATCTATCCTGCTCTCTTTTCATTCAAACCCTTGTTAAGGAGGAAGTCCCTAACTCCAGGATGAGACACCATAAGATGGATCCTACTATTGGAAAGCATGGGCCTAAATTTTGTTAGCATTATCAATGTTATAATAACCTATGTTATAATGAAAGTATACCTCACCTCATATCCTTCCATCCCTTGACTCAAAAGGGCAAATGGATACTCCATTCCTTCACCATTCTTCTGTATCAACATAGCTGATATGTTGTGAACATTAGCAAAGTTGTACAAGATGAATTATTTTGAGAAATAAATATTGATGTGTGAGGGTGTTTGGGCAATGGCATACTTTATGGCCTCAAAATATTCCTTACCTTCATTTGACCAAGCAAACACTTGGCTCTTTTTTAACATGGTGGTGATAAGTTTGACTAGGTTTGCAAAATCAGGTATGAACCTTCTCACAAATTTGATCTTCCCAAGGAAGCTAAATACCTCTCTTGTGATTTGGCAAGGATAAGTCTAAGATATCACTTACTCAGTTGGGTTTTATGGATAATCCTTATTTTGAAATAATATGACCCATCAATTTGCTTACCTACATAACAAACACACATTTCTTGGGATTTAAAGATATACCATACTCTCTACATCTCTATAATATCAACCTTAGATGGTCCATGTGCTCACTATAATTCTTGGATAAGACTATGATGTCATCCAAGTAGACTAGTACCATTTTATTTAGAAGCCCTTAGAAGGCCATGCCCATTACTCTTTGAAAGGGTTCCCCAACATTAGACAATCCGAAAGTCATCTTTTGATAAGAAAACGTGCCCCACTTGGTGGTAAAGGTAGTCTTGTACTAGTCTTCCTCTCTCACTAGCACCTAGTTGTAACCTAAATATCCATCCAAGAGAGAAAATAAATTTCAATGAATAACTACTTGAAGGAGTTTTTCCATGGATGATAGAGGGTAGTGATCCTTCAAAGAGACTCTATTAATATCCTTGAATTCCACACACAATCTAATCTCCCCATTTTTATTTTTGGTAGGTACTATATTAGTTACCCATGAATATTGCTTAATTGGGAATATGATCCTAGATCCAATGATCTTGGTCAATCCCTTTCTCATAACTTCTTTAATCTTGGGGTTTATTGGCCTTTGATTTTACTTGATAGGATTGGAATTAGCCTCTAGTTTTATAGTGTGTTGGAACAATTTAGGATCAAATACCCTTGGGTCATTATATTTACAAGAAAATATGTTTTCATAGTCATTACAAAGCTCTATGAAATCATGCCTTTTAGCTCTGGTGCTTACCTTCCCAAGCTTGAGGAAATTGTCGTCAAAGATAATAAATCTCTCATAGTTCTCTTCATAAGTTGGCATCACTAATTTATCCTTAATCATATGGTCCCCTTCATGAAAGAGACCTTATATGGTGAATATCCCTTTGAGAATCTTATTGTACCTTAATTAAACCATCTACTCCCTATATTAATGCTAAAATTTTCCTTGGTTGATGGAGGAAAACTCTACTTCTTGCTACAAGAAGCATGCAAATTTTTTGTCATTTTCAAAGGCCTACCAATGAGTTTCATTATCTAGTAATGATGGTATTATTACCACTTTGACATGTGGTTATATTGTGGTCATTTTTAATATATAGGGGATGTCAAAATGAACCCCCATAGCTACTAATCTATCAACATGTTGATTTTGGCCTCTTAGCACTGATTGGATGTTAAAGGCCTCAAAGTCCTCAATTAGGTCCCATAGTATATGTTTATAGGAATTTAATATAGGGTTTTTAGTGACATTTTGGCTTCTAACTTGGTGCACAACTAATTAAATATCCCCATAGACTTAAAATTGCTTAATCCTTCTCTTACTAGACTATTGAAGGCCATGGATGAGACGTTCATAATCTATTGCATTACAAGAGCAACTGAATTGGAATCTATATGAAGAGAAGTAATTATCATTTAAATGAGATATTAACATAACACTTATACCCACTGCATACTTTCTCCTTGATCCATCAAAGAATAACTTCCATAGACCACTAGAATCTTCTTAAGGCCTCATTAGGGATGGCATGGGCTAGATTTCTTCATTCAAATGGTAAACACCCAAGTCCCTTTCTTTAAAACCTTCTAAGGAGTCCACCAGATAGCTATCATTCCATAGCTCATCTAGTAACATGTATGGTACCTCTTCTTAATGAGTTCTTAGCTCCTACCCCATAACAAATTCATATTCATCAATGATAGTGCAATTGATATTAATGATATCTAGTCCATAGGGTTTTATATGTAATTGGGAAATGGGTTCAACTTTGATTGACACTTTGGCACCATATATTATTTTTAGTTCCATATATAACCAATTTACTACAAGGTATCCTCTAATATTTTCTATGAACTCTCTAGACAATCATAGTGCAAAGTGAAGAGGCACATCAAGGATCAAAACATATTGAACCCTAAGACACTAGGACAACTGTGCAAGGTCATATTGAGGTTTATGACTATGAAAAATGGCTTGGTAAAAGAACCATCACATTTTAATACCCCTTTAGATTAGAGCTCATATTTTAGACCAAGCTAATCAGTTATGAGCTTTGGCATTATTGAGGTACTATCCCTACTATCCATTAAGCAATTGTGAACCAAAGAGTTATTGATGATCATTGAGATGTAGAAGGGAGGAGATTTGACAAACTTACTTGATTTACCTTCACTAGAACCTTTGACTACATTGGTGAGAACTTCATTTACCTTAATTGGTGGCTTATCTATAAATTTCGTAACATTAATCTTGACAAACCTTCTTGAAGAATGTCCACTTAACTAGGCATGGAGATTATATCCTAAATTGGCACACTCACATTAAATTTATTAATTTGTTCAAAAATTTTGATGGGTGAACCAAAAACCTTTACTTGTGCTTTGGGATCCACCACTGTTGTTCATTGAACTTATGATCCCTAGGGCACAAAAATATTCCTTTGATTATGATTCTTTAGAGGCACTAAAACCTTTACAGTGATAGTAGGTTCATTTGGCTTTGTTAGTGAAGGAGTAGTGGTAGAAATCTCTTTGAAATATTCCCAACTACCATACATGTTCCATATATTAAATCTTGTGTTTTGTCCACTGGTATGTAGGCTTGGGTAGAACTAGTCTATTGGTTAGATGCATAACACTCTTCCTGCTCATAATTTATCATGGTGGGATCTAATTACTTTGGTCCTTGATTAGACACTTAATCTTTTGTAGGATATTTTGTCTTAGTCATCATAGGTACCTTTATATTTTGGGCCATGAGAGATTGGTTGTACCCAAAATTAGCATCTTGATACCATTGATCATTGAAGGCTTGGTTGAGGTCAATATTTGTGAAATATGTTGACCAAAATACTAATTCCAAGGCATGGTACTCTTTACATATTGAGCCACATTATTTTAAACTAGAAACAAGGTTTTTTAAGTGATAACAACATTAAGATTGTAGTTATTCTACCTATTATAGCCATGTTATCCTTGTCCTTAGTTTTGACCTTGGCCTTGGCCTTGGAAGTTCCCTTTATATGGTGGCCTATTTACTTGAAAATCTTATTGCTAAGGTTGATATGAAACTTGAAAAGTCCTATTGAAATATTGATGCCTTTTAACATTTACTAGCTCATTTCCCAAAGATTGAAACATGCTCTTGATCTCTTGGATGATTTTTTGGTCTTGGGAGTCACTAGATCCACCAGTGAAAGATTTCTCTTATTTTGGTTTAGGTATTAAAACAATTGTTAGTGTAAGAATAATGACATCAAGTGGAGGGATAACAATAGAAGGTTGTCTCATTTTAGGAAATAAGGGAACTAGTGGTCTAAGTGTAAGCTTCTTAACTTGAACCAAATAATTTTATTCTTTGATGGCCACCTCATAAGCATCTAGAAGTATATTTCCTCCCATACATTAAATCATCACTATTTAAAGCTTTCAAATAATATAGAAAGGCAAAGTTAGGGGTTTGTCTAATTGAGACTGGGATTCTATCCCATGTTTTTTGGAACCTTATGTTGAAGTCTTGCATGAATTCATGAGGATCTCTCTTAATGGTAGTTAGTTTCTCTAAAAGTGACAAATGATCACTTTTGTCCTCAAATATTTTACCCAAGGCTTCTGCTAATTAGTCCCATGTTTTAATGGAATTAGCATCAAGGCCTCTATACCAGTCTAGGGACTTTCCTTTAAAATAATTAGTTAATAACATAATATATATATTTTCCTCAATGACATTATGGATATTTAAAAAATTGGATATGTCCATGAGGTGTTCAGAAGGTGTTATAGCTTGGTCACTAGCATAATAAGGAACACTTTTAAGGGTTGTAATTAGGATAGGATCATATTGAGCTAGGTCCAAAGGAATTTGGCCATTAAAAGCCACAAAATCTCTTGGGGCTACCATGGCTATGTAAGGGTTTAATAAATATCTTATTGTAGGGATATGCCATGAAAATGACCTAGGATAAATGGTTACTTGAATGGATGTGTATTGGAAAACCTTAATCTTTTTACTAAATTTAAATGTAATTAAACAAATTCAAATGGAACACCTCTTGAAGTTAAACTTGTTTCCACCTTTGGCATGAGGGATATCTATTTCTCTTTAATAGAGTGTTGATTGTTACTTTTGGAGTTGTTAGATGTCATTGCTTGAGAGCTTAACTACTGCAAATTTGATCAATCTTTCTTTTGGACTATGTCCCATTGGGCATGATAAAAAATATTATAGGCTCAATTTTCACACTTGGAGAGATTTTTTTAGACTTCCTCTAATTGATATATAAAATGGGAATAACCCCAAGCTATGGGTCACCTATGGTGGGGTTGGACCTCAAGAAAAGGATGGATTCATCTTGATGCTCACCTAAACTAATTATAAACTAATGCTTCATAGGAAAAAAGGGTTAGATAGAGGATAAGGGTTTCTATTCAATATTGAAAAAAGGTGATGCACCAAAGTTAAATGGACACTCATATAAGCTTAAGCACACACTGGATCGGCATAGAACAAATATAGCTCACATTACCTCATAATATCACTAGTTGGATAAATATTTCATAGAAGAGATTCTAAATAGAATACTAATCTAGACCTTCAAGTTAGCTTGAAAAAACATTAAACGAGGCAAGCAAAAAGATAGTAAACTAGCAAGACTCTCTTTCACAAATTCACCATACACAAGCATATTAATTATTGATTGACAATAAGAGATAGGAAAAGAGTTGATCCTATTAATTCAAAAGGTAGTTATTATAATATTTTCATAGGGTTTAAACATATCAAGTGAGCACACTTTTCAAGAGTCTTAATGAGTACCCTTGTCCCATAAAAGAATGAAAAATTCTAAGGGCTAAGAACCCCTTCAATGGGAATTAGACTAGTATATATAGGAGAAGAGAGAGAGAGAGAAATAATGTGGGATCACACGATCATAGAGGGAACATATCATCATAGGTCATTAATTGAGCTTGAACTACCATCCTTTTTGTCTAATGAAATTCTTGCCACCTTTTTGATCAATTAGGACACTGTACATGGATTTCCAAGTTGAAAATCCCTATAAGGCCCCAAGAATACATTGAATGCCCCTAACTATAGTTCCTAACACTCAACATTTTCTTTGATCCTTCACACTATCTCTCACTTGAGGATAAAAACATCATGTCCATGGGTCTGACATAAACATGCCTTTCTACATTTTAGGTTGATTATTGTCAAAAATATGGCCATGTTAAAGGACAAAGAACTTATTCAATAATCACAAACAACTACCTTCAATCAAATATGGATAAGATATTTTCTATAAATGGAAAACCAATCTCCTTTATTGGTTTTCCTATAGTCACATATATTGATGAAAAATTATAAAATGCATATCCTCTTTTGATCTCCATTATGTTTAAGAGATCTATTTTTGCTTTTTGAGCATCTATTAAAACTAGGGGCTCATTATGTATAGGTCTCCTTTAAACAATGTTGGACAAGGTCATAGAATGGACCATGTATGATTAAAACCTTCAAACTAGAGGTATATATTTAACCTTAATTGATTCCCTTTATATTCTTTATACCTAACTATATGGTTGTGGCATTTTACTAGTGCTCAAATGAGCATTAATGGTAATGGAACAGCCCTATGAGGCCTATGTTTGCCTTGGTTGAAAATTTCCCCTAGCTTATCAAAATTTATTTTCACTAGTCATCGATACTAGCTTAGGCCAATAAAATTATGCCAAACTATATTTTATCTCATTGGTCCAATAGATCCTACTAACTTCTTGACTTCTCTTACACTATAGATATTGACTTACACAATGGAACATGATCCATCAATATTTTATTAGATTGAACTTTTTTATGCTACTTGTCAATCACACATTGATCTTAGGATCCTATTGTTAGCCTATATATTCATGTGCTTATGCCACTTGGTGTCTTCTCAAGCTCCTTCACCTTTTGACTCATTTCCTACCATTAGATAATAATGTCCAAAGTAGTACTAATTATTGATTTACCTAGACCCATTTTCCTCTTAGTCAAAATTGCACTATTAGATCTCTGTTCAATTAACACACATTATCATATCTTTCCCAACTTGTAGCTTTTTAAGGGATTTAGCCTAGGGACCTTTTGAATCATTTGAATCTAGTGTGAACCATTGGATATTTCTTTTCAATATGTAAGCTCATGGGGACCATTTTATCTTGATTAAATTTAAACTCATTAAGGGATTTTTGAATCCAAATGGTTATTTTACAAAGCTTACACTTGACACTTGCGTGAACATCCTAAGTTACAAGTCCAAATTTGAGCACTTATATCTTAGGATAAAAAGGTCATGCAGACATGAAACTTGTAGAGAATGTTCTTGGCATGAAAAACTTCAAGGCACTATAATATTTTGGTTGGTAATGTTTTTTACATAGATTTATAAAATATATAATTGAACTAGTTTGCTTATTGTTATGTTACATCTTAGTGATGGTCTATCTCACTTAGGCTTAAGATTGACCTTTTGTATAAATTTTCAAGGCTTGAATGAGCTCTTGGGGCTTGTGATAAACTTACTTCATGCTCCTGAACATTATGACCACCATGGAGACCCATTTTCCTAAATTTGGACAAAATACACTTTAAGTGAACTTAAAGTTTTCAAAACCTTTGAAATTTTCATGATCTCTTTGGTCTACTCATTCCATCCATAACACATTTTCTTCTCCTCATCCATTAGCAACATGATCCATCTAGGCACAAGATTGGTATGTAGGCCAAAAATGGGCAACAATTACAATCTTATTTTATCTTCTCATATGAGAGTATATGTGTTGATGGTTGTTACAATAGTTTCAATTAGTCAAGTAAACTCCTTATAATTAAGGTAGTTTCAAAAAGGAAAATGAGTATTTTATATGCCAGCTTGGGGTAGGTCCTATGTTTAAGATTGGCACTTGTTCATTATAACTTATTGACTTATTTTCCAACTCAATTTATTGAATTGTAACTAGTTTCCAAGTCTTGACACTTGGCCTTATGACACTTATACTTCTCTTATTATCTCTACTCTCTTATGAACTATATATGCAAGCCATTTTGGCCTCTAAATCTAGTACACACCTAATATAGTCAAGCCCTGCTAGTTTGACATATTTTTTTACCTTAGAATAAATATATAATGCTTATTTTGTCTCTAAAACTCTTTCTTAAATATGTCAAGTAGTTTATTTAGATGTTAAGTGATGAATTACTTCTCCTTTCTTCCATTCTCCTCATGCATGTTTTTGTGTGAGTAATGCTATCTTGTAATAGGCATCATGAAGTATATGTGTTTGTCAAGTATGTTTTGAAGTGTGAGAGAGACTAGTAACATCTACTAGCAACTGTTATTTTCACCCACCTCTAGATATGCATAAAAATCTTCTCTATCTATTAACACTTATGCTAGAATAACATTGAGTTGATGTCAATTTTAGCAGTCTTCTTTCTTAGTGCAAATGCAAGTATGTTGGTTGAATTATACTTGGTGTATCAACTCATTATCATATGTTAATTTCAATATCCTTATTCCATTTTCACCCCTAATAATGATTGGTCTAGTGTAGTGTGTAAGCCTAAAATATAAATCAAGGGAGCTAGCACATTAACCTAGAGGTTTACCTCTGTTATAAGCAATCCATAGGCCTAGAGGTAATCCCATGTTAGCCAAATATTTTAGAGGATTAAATAACCTCCTCCAAGGGTGAAATATTTGGATATAATAGTAGATTATACTATGCCTCTTCCTTACGATTGTACATTTCATTCATAAATTCTCCAATTGAATCCATAAAAGAACATAAATCCTCTATATACTTTGTTGGATCATTAGGATTCTTGTTGTAAGTTTTTTTGAAGTGAAATGGGTTTTACCTTTGCTCAAACTTAATTTATTACATTATATTTATGTTCATAGATATCCTGTTCTTCACCCTTTGTATTTTGTTAATCTGTAGATCAAAATGAGTGGAGACTGTAGGTAGTTCTATGATGACCAAATTTTGTCGCTCATTTATTTGGCATTATAACTCTTTAACCCATTGTGGAATAATAAATTTCCCTTATTATTCAGATTGAATTGGGTATTTAGAGGTAAAGGGTGTAGTTATAATTAGAGAGAAATTTATTTATAGAGGTGATAATGAAGCACATATTTGAATAGGGAATTAGAGTAGAGTATAAGTAATTATTTTCCATGGTGATATTTCCTTATGTGGGGTGACTTCAGCCACATATTTGGGTAAGCATGGATTTTTTACAGCTATCATTATGGATGACTATAGAGGTATGGACTATGGTAATTTTAATTCTAATTAATATAAATAATGTAGAGGTATTGGCATCCCTTTAAGATCAAAAATGGAAGTGGAAACCAAATTCTCAAGATAGACTCTTTTCTTTGGATTCTTTATTTGTGTGCATGTTGAAAGAATAAAAGAATCAACTAAACTAAAAAATGGTGGATTTATAATCTTAAGTGTAAAATATGTAGATTAATTATTTAAAATAGTAACAAAGGAAGAAAGGGAGTAAACTAATTTATTGATATTTTTCCTTTCTTTTTGAGAAAGGATCTACTAGTATAATGCCCCAACTGGAGGTTTTTATTCTTACAATCTTCCTAACATTTTTGATTTAGCCTTTTCTAATTATGTTTCATCTAGGCATCCCTCCTCACTTAAATTGTTTTTAAACCCCATAATTTATTAAACATTTTCTTCCTCCTCATTATTAGGATATTGAACTAGGGATATGACATGTTCAAGCTCCTCTTACTCTATTTCTTCAATAATGGATTCTCTTAGAGTAGCAAGACTTGATGATGGTCTTTCCTATAGTTATTTGAATTTGAAGGAGGCAAGAAATAATTTAGATTTTCTTTATTAGGTGACTATGAGGGGAGTGTTAGGTGATGTGGATGATGAAATGAGTGAAGGAACCATAGTATTAGGGACTAACATTATAGGTGGTGGTGAAGAAATTGAAAGTGGAATAATGGTGGTGGAGTGAAGAATAGATTGAGATGCATGTCATTGAGGTGCTTAAGGGGTGGGAAGAGTGGATGGGATATATGTGAAGGAATATTAATTAAATGTTGAGATACTTACCTCCATAATTTTTGTAAGTGGAGGGAGAAGTGCCAAAGAAAATGTGCACTTTTGCCTATTTTGAGGAGGTGCAGTCCTTTGTATTATAGTAGACATGCCTAAAATGGTGGTAACATCTAGATTTATAGAGTATAGATGAGGATTAGCAAGACCTATGAGAATTTCCTATCTAATTTAGGGGTTTTTCTCCCTTTGACTATTGGACTCTCCTTATAATAAATTGGTTTCTTCTCATTTAGGAGAGGGAGGCTAGTCTTATCTTGTTGGGTCTTAAGGTTACATTAGAGGTCAATAATGACTCCAAACTATTTGTGCATGCTCCACCATTTAATTTACCTGATCTTTGGTAATGTGAAGGTCATAATGAATGGTGTAGGTGATAATCATTAACATTTGATATTCCCTCGTATGAGTCCACAATTATGATTCATTTGATGCATTCAAAAAAATAACATCATGATCATAATCTTGTTGAACATATATAATGGTCTCCCCCTTATTATACTTAATGGATTGAAGATATTTAATAAATTTTAATTTAGGGTTCCATTCCCTAAATTGGGCCACATTTAGATTTTAATGGGATCTAATTTTCATTATCTAATTGAAGTGTGCCCTTACCACAAATTGGAGTTGCCTGATGCATAGAGGGGTTTTGTAGTAATAGGCTTGATGTTTGATGCCTATTTATTCATCTATATTGATGTAAATTTTTTGGGCCACATATCTCTCTAAAATCTTGTTTAGAATGTGGTGTGGTAAAAATAGAGGCGGTGCCCTTATTCCTTCAATTCATATTATGGTATAATTTGTGTAGTACCAATAATTCCCTATTTTTTAATGCTTATTTTAATATTCTTAGATATTATAGGAATCTAAGTACCATAAATGACTCGATAAATATAAGGATAAATTTCCTCATAAATCCTTGTAATCTCATTCTTACATCTATATAAAAACATAAAAGAATAGTCCTCATAGAATTTATTATCTACATACTATACATATGGCTTCCATAATTCACCATGGGCCCTATAAAATATGCCAAAGAATAAAACCAATGGGTATGAAATCATATTAAAAAACCACAAACTTACCTTTATGTTTATAAATTTTATTCTTTAGTCTGACATTGATTATCTTTCCTAGGGATACAATTTTATCAGAAGTTAGGGGAATGTCCAATAATGGGTCCCATTAAACCTATACATAGGTAATGATATTAATCCCATACCATTTTTTCAAAAGGTCCATGGCTATCCTAATTTCAATCTTAAATTTGATGATGTTATTATAATAAATGGCCCCTTTGGGGTTCAATCTCTAGCCTTTCACTAGCCATGACTTCAATTTACCATATATAGTGTTGTGCTTGAGCTATACATCGATTAAGACTTGGTTATAGGCTACCTCAGGTGGATCCTGAGTTAACTCTCAAATACCCTTCTATAAATATATGTGATTATATTTTATTATTATTATAAGGTGTAAATAGTCCCTAGAACAAGTACTATTTAAAAATAAATCACAAATTAAATTGATACAATGTGTTATTTTTAGTTTTATTATCACTTAATTAAGTCCCATGGTCTTGATTAGAAACAAGTTGTCAATGTACAACTTTTCATCCTAGCATAATCAGTCTTGTGTAGAGTATGGTGTTATAGACACCACTTCATTCCATAGGGTTGAGTAATATTGAAACATAAAATCTAATTCACTCTCATTGAATACAATATTTTTGTATTTAATGTTTCCAACAATGGAGTATGCATAAGAGGATTAGACATGTTCTATTTTTGGACAATCCATTTTGATGATCCAAGTTGTGAAATTATTTCAAAAACTATCTGAACTTTATTTGAAAATTCACTAAAAAAACTTAGGGATTTTGGTCATCGGAGAGCTCAAAATTTCAATGTTTAACTTGTAGATTAATGGCAAAGTGACCTTCCTTATCATGGATTTTTCATATATTTACAAATCTTGTGCCTTGAATGCATAATTAATTCAACATAAATATAAATAACAACTTTCCATTTTATTCCCATTTAAATTTAAAATGTGTCATTCATCTTTGGTAGGTATGTGTTTGACATATGGAAAATTTTCATTGACTCAAGTATATTCAGTCACTTATACAAAAATAGTGTTATTTTATCACCTATGAACCTTTTAATTTTTTAACTAGATAATATAATTATACTTTGCATATGCATCTCTTAGATAATGATATTTATATGTTTCTCACTTAGGTATTTACATTTACAATCCTACATTATATGTTTTGGGTATGTAGGATAATGTAATTGAGCCACATGGAATGTTATTGGGGTTATGGGAACTCAAAGACTTAGAGCCATGGTTATTTGAAGTTTGAACTATGTACATACATAAGAAGGCTCTTGGTGGATGAATTTTTTACATGTGGCATGACATCAACACTACGAATACTCAGAGACTCGAAGCCTTGAAACCATTAAGCTATTAGATTGATATTTTTCCTTTAAATCTCTAAGATAATGGAATTATACCATTTGTCAAATCCCCATAGCTCAAAACCTTAGGGCCATTATAATATGGGTCCATGGGGCCATTAAAATTTATTTTAACCTGTAAAGTGTTAGGTTCATATAATTTTTCCACATGTCAAACCCTTAGAACTATATGAAATTATAGACTTGGATCCATTAGACTATTAACTTTGATTTGAACATCCATGGTTTTGGGTTCAAAAGGTTACACCAAATGGCATGCTATCAAGGATCAAAAACTTTGAAAACTTATAATTTTTTTTACATTGAAATTTGTCTTGGTTATACATGGTTTTTCCATGTGGATGTCTTATGGTGACATATTTATCAATAAATTATAAAATTTTTGTCAAAATTTTATCAATTTTTAGGAATATGGTAGTTCCATTTGTCAAGGCTTCAATATCAAGAACTTTGGTATACTTACAATCTTTAGTGAATGTTGAATAGATCCAAGTAACATGATACTTCCACCTATCATGATATTTAATAATAGAATGAGGTACCATACATGAATACTTTGTAATTCCTTGTGAATAATCTTGAAAACATACAAAAATCCAAGAGACACTAGTACATGACACATTAGTTATGTTATTACAAACAAATCATAAAGTCAATTAACAATAACTATGAAAATACAAGGTTTAAAATAAGTCAAAATCAATGTTCAAGATTTGATTTCCATAATTAGAACCTTTGGAAATGTATACATCGATGACAACCTTAGCCTTTTCCATACTAAACTGATGTCATATATCTTGAAGAATTTTAGGACATTAAATAAATATATTCAAACTATAGTGGTTCCCTATTTGATTTCATAAAATGGATTGTTTGTGTTAGGGAATACCAAATACAAATGTACAAATTGTATCCATGTAAATCTATAATGAACATATAGTAGTCAATGTCCATAGAATGAAACTCAAAATCTGAACTACATTTTATGTTTGAAAAGTTTTTAGACAAAGGAAGTATACTTATATGTGAGTAAACCATGTTACCCTATCAATTTTTCAGAGATGATTTTTCCTTATTAAAACATTGGAGAATGGTTCTTCTTTTTGAACCATTAAATAATTGGGGGTGATCAAATCTAAATTTTGTATAACTATGATATCTCATGGGTTAGAAAAAACAATTACCCAACTCCCATGAACATGTATTAATGTTAAGACCATTGAACATCAACCGTATTAACTCACATTACTAACTAGCTCTGATATTGAGGCTGAATATGGTAATGTGGGAGACATATAATGGGATCACTATGCACAATGCTAAGGTATTTGAACATCAGTGAACCTTAATGCACATTATTTAAAAAATTTAATCAACCATTGTAGATAGACTTATAAATTCAATGTTTCTCATTATTTATCTTCAAATAAAAAATATAAAAATGTTTATTACAAAATGTGTATATGTTCATGAATATGTATCATGCCTCACTAAATATATGCCAATTGATAATTTAAATAGCATATATGTGCATGAACCAATATCATGCCCCAATGAATTTTTTTGAATTGATATATATGTGTGTGTGTGTGTGTGTGTGTGTGTGTGTGTGTGAACCATTAACATGTTCCACTTAATTTGATGCAACTAGTAAAAAATGTTATGCATGTATATTCTAAAATCTAAGAATCTATATCTCAAATGTCTTACTATATGAAAATACATAATTTTAATTTTTTTAAACCATGTCCACCTACATGGAATATGTACTAAATTTTATATGAGTATGTACCCTATATATCATGTATATATGAAGTGTGTGCATATGCATCACCCCCATAATATATCTCAATGTGTGAATATATGCCTCATATCTAAACTCATTAAATATCTCAAACACTTTAAACATTATTAATCCTATAATTTTTACTCATGGAGACTTATGTCTCTATGGAAATACCAATAATATGCCCCTTTTATGAGGTGATATATGCATCATATGAGTCACTCATTAAAAAAATGTATCATGTCATATATAAATATGTAATCATGTATGTTAGAGGTATAATCACTAAGAGGGGGGTGAATCAGTGATCCCAAATATTTCAATTACAATTATATCCCTTTAAAATTATTTAAATAATTATCATATATCAACTTGATCAAGCAACATTAATAAGAGAGCTCATTCATTCAATGCATACATAATATCCAATACATAACACATAGTTCCTATGGGAAACCTTCATGGGGAATTAAACCCACTTTTAAGCCTACAAAACATGGACTAATATCCTATAATAAATTAAAAACAATATATTGATCAACTCCTTTAGATCAAAAAACCTTGATCATATCCTCTTGACCAAAGGTATTTAGTGAAACACCTATTTCACAAGGAGCAACTACCCCTAAGGAAGATCAAGTCCTTTAGACCCTCCTTGAAGTGAATAAATCCACATTAGAACTAATGTATTCAACACCTAATGATGTATCTATGTTTATATAACCCATAAAAATACCTCCTCTCTATCTCATATAAGCCTCTCACATAGGCATGCCATAATCCCTCTCCTTCACTTAAACTATCCTTAAATGCACACTTAAACCTCTTCCCATAGCTTCAAACTACAAGAGAACTTTTTTGTCATCATCAATATGACATATAGGTCATAAACATAGTCGTCAATCTACTTTGATTACTAACTCATCCAAATAGGTAATCTACCACTCTTTGAATCCACAACTCTCTCATCCACCTTGCACAAGTCTTTCTCATAAGTCTTCTACACACCTAAAAACCATCACATTTGGTTTCACTATATATATATATAATTCATAAATTATAAATTTCATAATATTTTATTTTTTGTCCACAATACATGCCTTCACCCTTAAGTCATCTTACATGGGTCACACTTAATCACAACACACTTTTAAATATGCCTAAGTAACTTTTAGTTCTAATGGAGGCCCATTCAGCTCTTTAATAACTCTTTAAGAAAATAAAGAACATAGGAACATTTTATAAAAGCATGAAACCATTATACATGATATATAGGTCACCCTTAATTATCCATATCCATCACAATACCCTTATACTTAAGAATAACTCACTCAAACAACATTTGGTACACATAGTCACCATGAATGAATACATAGTCACCTCTTAAACCATTATTCATAATTCATACAATTGATCAAACCTTAATAATGCACACAAAACATCATTATAGAGTCTTAAAAACTAACCAATAGCCAATTCATCATGAGACATTGAAACAATGCCAACAAAAGCTTGAACATCATTCTCAGGTCAATTTCAAGACATGCACAAAAACATAGTCAACTTTAAACCTCAATATCATTGATTGTACACTTTTTTATCTTAAAATCTATATTTCTAGATGTGACTTGGAGTCCTCTACAAGTTTTATTTTTACACCAACAAAAAATTATGTGTTTATCAAAAGATATAGACAAAATATAGAGAATTGATTTTCTATTTTAAAATTCAAATCATCTTGAGTCCTTGTTGCTAAAATTAAACACACACCAACAATATTATTGTATGAAGCTCAAATTTTAACACATAATTTACTAATGATAAATGTTAAACCTTAAACACATTGACCTCATCTTATGCACTCTAGAAAATTTGACCTCATATGCACTATCAATTTTTTGTACATAGATCAGTATTTAACAATGTTAAACTATCACTTTGACCTCTTTACTTTAATATGATATGTTGATCTCTATCTGTATGATCACCTATTCATCATTGATCCTTGGAAGAAGATCTATCTTTAACTTTACTTAGTCTTAATTATTAATTACTTGGAACCATCTCATTTCTTCCTAACTTCTTGGAGAAATGTACTCCATCAATGTTTCTCTAACTTTAACTTGTACAAAAATGACTATGGGAACCTTGCTTATCTATCTAGAAGGTCAACTTTGCACAATCATATATTTTGTTTCAGTACTTTTCATATTCTCAAATTTTGACCATATGATCTCCTCACATAAGAGAATCCAACCATTTATCAAAATGATTTTTAAACTTTCACATGTGTAAGATATAATGCCATTAAAATTCCTCAGAATTTTTTGCCATAGAGCCAACAATGTCAAGAATTATCTAGAAAGACCAAATTTGAACATGCATATATTTTATTGTGCTTTGGTGCTTGACCTAAAAGTTAGCTCAAATTAACTAGGAAAAAAAATGAACAAACCCATATGATCATCTGGTTTGGAAATGTCCACATGTGTAAGATATTTCATCACCAACCTGATTACTCAGTTCTTTCTTGCCTCATGAAAATTTGGCTAAGTATGGAAAAACACTATCAAACTACTTAAGATCCCAAATTTGCACTTACATATATTTTATCTTGTTTAGGGTCCTAAGATTTATATAATAAGGACTATGCACAATACTAAATAAACCAACGTGACCATTTTCTCCTTAAACTTCTATGCATATGAATGTTGACATCATCAACATGCTTACTTGGCTATATTTCAACATAAAAAACACTGTCAAAATGCCTAAGAGCCCAACTTTGTACCCATATATCCTTGATATAATTAGGTGCATGACATAAGACTTAACACATAGAAACTATGGACTAATGTGATCATAACCATATGACCAACTCCCCCTGACACATCCATATGTGGCAATTATGACATCATCAAACTACCTCCTCAAATGTTATACCATTAGACCCAAAGAGTCTAGATGATAAAAATGATGAATCAAGTGAATTCCATTCACACACATAAACCCTCAAACCATTATTTAATTTTGATAGGACCTTTTTCTCATGCTTAAATCACCATACTCATCCATGAACATCTCTAACAATGCCAAAAGCTAAATATCTACCAAACCTCCTTTAAGAATACTAGGACATTCACATTACACACTTTGTCATTGTCACTTAATCTAATAAGGCACTTCATCCACTCACTAGGACACCTATATAACATCATGGTGACATCATTGAAAACTCTCAAAAATTATCCCCCTTTGTCATTGATGTCAATCAAACATCATTCAGTTTACCTTCTCTCTCTTCAAGTACTCTCTTAATATGAACTTTATCCTCCTTTGACACAATGACAAAGTGGGCACCAACTAATCTTGAATTCTTAAAAATACTACCAACAGGAGAGGAACACCTTATAAATATGACACAAACTCCCCCTTACCTTGAGCCTACCTCTTCTTATCATGACACCTTCCTCTTGTTCCATGCCAACACTCTCTTCAATCAAGCTCTATGACCAATGAAGAAGGAACACACAAAAGAGCTAAAATCTAATGTAACTTATCAATAAACATATTAAAGGGACTTCCGCTAAGATTTTTGAGTCATTGTACCACTTGATCCTCTTCAAATCTTCATACACCATTAAGAACCATGATATAAACTTACTAGACTTCTCTCTCAAATCACCTCAAGGACCACCAACATAACTTCATTCCATTCATCAAATAGGAAACATTCAATAATCTAACCTGAGAACTCACCTTGAAATACTCATGCCTTGCTCTTTTGGAGAAACATAACAAAAAACACTCTTCTCCAAACTAGGCATGTCTAGTCTCCTTATATCCCTACCCAGAACTTGTAGAGCCCACAATATTTATAATACATAACATCAAGACCTCAAACTTCATATCTAGATCATTATCATATTCCCACTCAAACACACCAATTTTTAACAACTAGATCATCATCTATAATATACTTCCTTCACAAACCGGCTCGCCAATTAGGCCTCCTTTTTGACAAATAAATAAATAATTTGAATAGAAAAAACATTAAAATATATATAATCTTGATTTTAGAACCCATTTGGCACATTAAATATATTAATAATCCTAAGATCTCAAATCACAAGGCAAACCACTTTTCTAGTAGAGCCTAATACCTTAGAATCTCAAAACAAACAAGGTCATCCCAACACCTTATTTTCAACATCAATCTCTAAAACTCCATGCACATCTAGAGATAACCATCACACACTTTTGGACCAAAAAATTGAGCTTCCATACCTTTTAGAACATAGACTTCATATAACCCAATTTAGGATCTACATACTCTTAAACACAAACTGAAAAACCTGAGAGCAAACAAAAAATCTATAAATTTGACTTCAACATACCTTTAAACCACAAAAACACCTAGAGTAAAATAAAAATAAGTGCACAGACCTTTCTAATCACCAAACTCTTCTTGAAATTCCATCAATCTCATTAATTCATATGGAACCATCCATTTTGATCCTGTACTATAGCTCCTTCATAAACCTCTGTAGCAAACTCATGAACTTATTTCTCTCACTTAACCAATGACATTATAAGTTAAAAACAATTATATTTATAGATTATCATTAATATATTGATCACACAAACTTGATTCTTCATAATAAATATTTCTCTTAAGAAGCATAGGCAAAGACACCCTATTTCATAATATCCTAGAACAATGTGAAACCAAGAGTTACCTACAAATCTTCATATTTTTTATCCTCCTTAGTCATATAATGCTTATATTTATTATTATTAGGATTAATATAATTAACATGCTCATCTACTACAACACTCTCCTTCTTTTCTGTGATTGGATTGATAATACATGGAGACAACATAGATTAATGACATACCTTTTCATCTATAGAATCTTCCTTACATCTTGGAACCTCATTACTAAGTACTAATAATTAATGTTATCTATATGAATCTTGATAAAAAATATCAATATGTTCACTTAGATCCATACTCACTTCATAACTATCCTTAAAATACCTTGAACTTGGTCTCTTCATTCCCAACATGAGCAAACAATAAGAGTCCTTCGAATTCTTCACCTTATATGGTATTCTCCACCATAAAAAATAGATTACTTGGGCCTAAAGTCTCATCATGACTAATAATTACCCCCTTTGGCTTCCATGAGTTAACTTTCCTTCTGCCTTTCACTCTAGAAGCCTAATTCAACCTATTCTAACTTGTAAGCTTTTTCTTGCAGAATCTAGTAATGTGACCTCTCTATTCACAACTATAACAAACCATACTCCTTGATGAAAACTCAACTTCTCTTACCTTAAATGGACATTGTTTTTCAAAGTATCCTATATCATGATATTTTAATCACTCAACCTTGCTCATGCCTTTTGACTGATTACCCCCATCATAGTTCCAAGAAAATTCATTTCTAATAGGTTTCCTACATTCTCTAGCTCCATGCCCAAACTAATTACAAGTGTAACAGTAATCATTAAAACTTGAATACCTCAAGGCATTTGTCTATCTAATATGATTTGTCTTTAATCTATTTACACAATAATTCCTTGTCTAATTATTTTTCTTCAAATGCTAATTGTCCTTATTCACATTAGTCTTCATCTTATCTTGAGTTATAGTCTCTAGTTCTTCTTTGTATCCAAGACCAGTCTTATCACTTGCATGCTTTTGATCATTCAAAAAAATTTCTAGATCACTTTAGCTCTTTTCAAATCCATAAATGACATTACCTTACTATATATATATTATCTAACCCATATTTCAATGACTCATTTTTAATTACATACCTTACACATTCATCTTATTTAGCTTTTAAGCTTGTAGACAAGATTTCCAATTGAAAACTAAGATACTTGAACATATATTCATGCTCCTTAGTATCTTCACCCATTCTTACCTCAAATACATTGAATTACTCCTCAAAGTCCTTGAGTTTATATTTCATCTTCTTATTTATCTTATTCTCAATATTCAATTCTTCATGAGCATTTGTCAATGCAGTCTCATAGTCCACCTCATCTTTATCATCATCTAAATCACACCAAGTAAACTCCTTTTGATGTGAGAAACTAGCTTCCTCATCCATGAATAGATATTCATCTTTAATAGGACCAAGATTTTCATGATTATACTCTGAGTCACTAACTTCACTCTCATCTAATGAGTTGTAATATTCTTTGGTGTAGAGACTATTCTTGTCCTTGAAGTACTTCTTATTGTCAAACCTTTTGAATCCCTTTTTGCTTTTATTAGATCTAAATGTTCTATTTCCATCATCAGGACCTTGATCATGCTCTTCATCATCATCCTTCTTATAATTATGAGGGCATTTATTATAAAAATATCCTATCTCACCATAATTGAAGCATTTGAGAGGTATTTTAACTTTATACTTTCTTGAACCTATTCTTAATTTTCTTGAAATCAAAGCAATTAGTGCATCCTCATCTATATCAAAAAATTCATCTTCTTTGGGTTTCTTAACTCGAAACTTCTTCTCTAGCTTCATCTTTGTCTTGAATGTTTCTTCATTATTTGGTGGTATATCATCATTCTTTCTCATTTCATAGGTAGTAAGGGTGCCATGAAAGAAATCCATCTTCAACTAAGTAAGATTATGACTTTATTCTATATTAAATACTTTTAGATCAAACTTGGGGGATAGAGACCTTAATACCTTATGAACAGTAGTAGTCTCTTCAAGGTTCTCTCTAAGACCTATGATGATGCTCAAAATCTCATAAAATCTTTGCAAAAATCATACCATACAATCTTCTTCCTTAATATTGAGACTTTTAAACTACCTTTCGTGAGTTTGTAAATTAGTAATCTTGACCTTTGAATCTCCTTCATAAATGATCTACATTTTGTCCCATATCTCTTTAGTAGATTTAAAATGAATTACTTTGTTGTATTTAGTCTCTAAAATACCACAAGTGATAGCATTCATTTCCTTAGAATTGTTCTCAAACAACTTCTTGTCCATAGTAGTAGATGGAGGATTAGTATGAGCAACACAACCATTTACAATAGATTACCATACATTAAATCCTAGGGACATAATCTATGTCCTTGACCTTGCACTCCAAAAAGAATAATTGGATCCATTGAACATTATTTATTGCTTAGTAGAGAAACATCCTTGATGACTACCCATATTGTACCTTGGATCACCTTTAAGTTATCAAGCCTTTACCAAAGGACCTACTCTGATACCAACTATTAGAGGTACAAACACTAAGAGGGGGGTGAATTAGTGAGCCAAAATATTTCAATTACAATTATATCCCTTTAAAACTATTTAAAAAATCAACATATATCAACTTGATCAAGAAACGTTAACAAGAGAGCTCATTCATTCAATACATACATAAGATCAAACACATAACACATAGTTACTATGGGAAACCCTCATGGGAGATAAAACCCACTGTCAAGGCTTCAACACATGGACTAATATCCTATAATAAATTAAAAACAAGATACCGATAAACTCCTTTAGATAAAAAACATGATCATATCCTCCTAACCAAAGGTATATAGTGAAACACCTATTTTATAAGGAGCAACTACCCCTAAGGAAGATCAAGCCCTTTAGATCCTCTTTGAAGTGAACACCTCCACCTTAGAATTGGTGTATTCAATACCTTATGATGGATCTCTATTTATCTAACCCTTGCATAAAATTCCTCTGTATCTCATACAAGACTCTCGCATAGGCATGCCACAATATCTCTCCTTATTCACTCAAAATGTCCTTATATGCACACTCAAACATTTTTTCATATCTTAAAACTAAAAGAAAACTTTTTTGACATTATAAACATGACCTACAGGTCATACACATAGTCATCAATCAACTTTGCTAATTAACTCATCTAATTGGGCACTCTACCACTCTTTTGCTCCATAACTTTGTCATCCACCTTGCACAAGTCTTTCACACACCTAAAATCCATCACATTTGATTTAAATATATATAGATTATTCATGAATTATCAATTTAAAAATCTTTCATTTTTTGTCCACAATGCATGACTTCACCCTTAAAGCATCTTAAATGGTTACACTTAAGTACAACACACTTTCGCATAGGCCTAAGTTACTTTTTAGGTTTGATAGAGACCCATTCAACTCTTTGACACTTATCTAAGAAAAAAAATAACATAGGAACATTTTAAAAAATCATGGACCCATTATATGTGATCTATATGTCCCCTTTAAGTTTCCATATCCATCACAATACCCTTATACTTAAGCATAATTTTCTCAAACAACATTCTATGCACATAATCACCATGAATGAATACAAAATCACCTCTTAAACCATTTTTCATACTACATACAATTGATCCAACCTTGGTAATACACATGGATCATCCTTATGGAGTCTAAAACACTCCCTAATATCCAATTCATCATGAGACATCGAAACAACATTAACACAAGCTTGAACATCCTTCCTGAGTCACTTTTAAGACATACATGTAAACATAGTTAAATTTAAACCTCAATATCATTAAATGTATAAATTTTTAGATCTTCAAATCTATATTTATAGATGCATCCTAGAGTCCTTTACAAATTTTGTTTTTACACCATGAGAAAATTCTATATAGATCAAAAGATTTGGCCAAAATATAAAGCACTATTTTTTCCTTTGCAAATTCAAATATTCAAATGCAAACGGTCATAGTTGAACCTCAAACACCATGAAATCAACTCAAGTCCTCACTACTCAGATTAAACACACACTGTCAATCTTATTTTATGAAGCTCAACCTTTAACACATAGTCTATCAATGCCAAATGTTAAACCTTGAACATATTGACCTCACCTCGTGCACTCTGGTAACTTTGACCTCATACGCACTATCAATCTTTTGTATGTAGCTTAATCTTTAATAATGATAAACAATTTTCACTTTGGCCTCTTGACTTTAATACACTCCATTGATATCTATCTATACAATCACCTACTAATCATTAATCCTTAGAAGAAGTTTGATCTTTAACTCTACTCAATGTTAAATATTGAACACTTGGCACCATCTCACTACTTATTAACTTCTTGGAAAAACACACTTCATCAATGTTACTCAATAGTCAAATTATGCAAAAATGACTATAGGAACCTTGCTTATCTACCTAGAAGGTCAACTTTGCATAGTCATATCTTTTCCTTTTCTCACTCACATGTTCTAAAATTTGGACCATATGATCTCCTCACATAGGAAAATTCAACTATGTGTAAAACTACTCCAAAAACATTCTCATGTGTGAGATATAATTACAATAAAATTCCTCCTTATATTTTTCTACCATAGATCCAATAATGTCAAGAATTATGCAGAAAGCCCAACTTTGAACATGGATTTCTTTTGTCATGCTTTGGTACTTGACTTGAAATTTATCATAAATTAACTATGCACAAAATTAAACAAACCCATATGATCATATTATTCTGAAACATCCACATGTGCAAGATATGCCATCACCAAACTTCTTACTCACTTCTTCCTTACCTCATGCAAATTTGATTAAGTATGGGAAAACACTATCAAAATTCCTGGGAGCCCAAATTTGCACTTGCATATATTTTGTCATGTTTAGGTGCATATCATAAGATTTATTACATAAAGACTAGGAAAAATAATAAAAATACCCATATGATTGTTTCCTCCTGAAACCTCTATGTGTGCAAATGTTGACATCATCAACATGCTTAATCAACTCTATTTGAACATAAAAAACACTATCAAAATGCCTAAGAGCCCAACTTTGTACCCACATATCATTGACTATGATTAAGTGCATGAAATAAGATTTATTGCACATTAAATATGGATTAATGTTATCATAACCATATGACCAAGTCTCCCTAACACATCCATATGTGGTAATTATGACATCATCAAATTTACTACTCATTTTTTGTCATTAGACCCAAAAAGTCTAGATGAGAACAATGATGAACCAGGTGAATTTCACTCATGCACACAAGCACTCAAACCATTCTTGACTTTTGATAAGACACTTTTCTCATGATAAAATCACTATACATATCCATGAACATATCTAACCATTCCAAAACTAAATATCAACCAAGACTCCCTCAATCATACTAGGATAAGAACATTGCACACTTTATCATTGTCACTTAGGCTAACAAGACACTTCATCCACTCACTAGTACACCTATATGACATCATCATGACATCATTTTCAACTCTCAAAAAATGTATATTCATGTTATCGTGTGGATAATATGTCACAAATAATGTATGTAACATATTTAATGCAAGGCATACAAGTGTCATGTGAAGATATATGTATTAATAAAGCATACATTAGTAACCATCATTAATGTAATAAATTAATAATAATATGTAGTAAATAGGTCAATTATATAAATAAAAAAATCACATTAAAATGGGGAGGTGTGTGATATGGTTCACTACACCTAGAAACTTATGAATCTCAACAATCTCAACAATCCTAGAAGAAAATCCTAGATTAATCCACTCATAATCACACAATGTCATGCATAAGGTCAAGGACCATAATAAATGTGCATAAATATTTCATAAATAAGGGAAAATTTAATTTCACATCAAAAATATTCCAAGGGCCATATATATAATTTTAAAAATAAGGCCAAAGGGTCTCACACAATAATAATAAAATGGTTAGCATATCATTGAAGAGTAATAACATAAACTAAGTATATACCAAGTGAAAGCTAGTCTAATCTATCTATTTATATCAATTTCACATCATAACAAAGTATAATATCCATTTAATAGTTTATAATATATGAATAACTATTAATATATGAGTAACTAATAAGATGTATAATAAATTTAGGTAGCTCAACACGGTAAGAGGTCATAGAAATATATAACATGTGATAATGTGACATATGGAATAAGATGTCCCTAGCATTGGTATAACCATTAGGTATAGGAGAATATGACATATGTGTGTCCTAAATCACACTCACATACCATTAAATTCATGTGTATATGAAAATTATATGATGTATAATAAACTTTTTACAAATGGCATATGTAGATAATGTAACTAACCATCATCTCATGCTTAGGTCCCAATTTTTTATTTTTGAATATTTTGGATGTTTTTGTATTTAACATAGATATAATAAAGTGATAAAAAGTATAAAGGATGAAAAAATAGAATATGGGATGGATATAAATATTCCATGGCATATTATAAGACATAAGGTGCACATAATTTGATAAAATGACAAATTGGAAGGTAAACAACATACCCCCATTGTATATATGAATCATAAAATCATAATTCAAAAGGGTATGTGAGTGGTGTATAGGTATGTAAATTAGTTTTATCTATATTCTCATGTAACATGTATCCATGAATATATGTGATCATGTAAGATTAATACAAGCTATAATGATAATAAGTATAGATAGTCATTATTTATAAGTGAGAAAATAATATTCCATAAAGAATGTGTATTGAGATATGATACTACTATGAAGGATGTAAGGTAGGTGTCATGGATTTCTGTATTAGGATTAAAATTAAAAGGAAAGAACTAGATGAAATAAAATATAAGGGATATATGAATTATCAAATTAAAAAATGTATGAATTCATGTATGTCAAAACAATCAAATAGAGGGATATAAGTGATCAAGACAATATTAATAATATATGTAGAATAGATGATGTGTTAATTTACTATAATGAATCTAACATGGCCCTATATTAAGTGGTATTAATGTTTCCATCCAAATTTCATAATATTTAGATATATTTGTGTCTAAATCCATAAAGGAATAATGTGATGTATAATATCCATCATGACTATCATATTCAATATATTTTGGTGTAAGTTGTTCAACCATGATTACATACTCTCATGTATTCTCTCATGGTATGGTTTTATTATTTGTGAAACCATGTATCAATAGTCGATGAATGTGCTACTGTAATAATGGATAATAGTGTTAAAATCATTGATATCTAGTATATTGTGCCTTAAATAATTTTTTTATATAATTACCAATGCACTAATGATAATGACCATATGTGGTTCCACTATACAGCTTAATAAAATGTATATTGATATACAACTCTATATGTGGGGGATTATTATAATATTGTATTCAAGAAACTTGTATAACAACCAATGAGGAGGTTAGAGTAAGCATGAAAACTATCTCTTATTGTGAGATGGTTTGATAAGTCTACTGACATGATAATGTAAGGTGTGGCATTTAAGATGATTATCATCTATAAGATATGCATACCATTTTTGGCCATGGCTGAATTTAACACCCTTGTGTAATGGCATGGATTTCATAACTTGTATCTAGGTTTACCCAAGATGAAATTGTATATTAAAGTCTCATGAATGATTTGGAATAACGTATTTTCTATATTGGGTTCCACAATTACATCAAATGATATGGTACAAAATATTTTAAGTGTTATAATATAAAGTCCTATGATGTATTGATGTGACTTTAAATTCTAATTTTTTAAAGTAATTATCATTACACATATTTACATCAAAATCAATTTTATCAATACATGTTTAAAATTTGTTGTTAATACACTTATTTGAATGTATAATTGAGGATTTACCTTTTTTTATTTCAGTAGTGACTTGTTCATCAGGGTTAAAATTAACATGACAATTAATGTTTTTAGTAAAATATTGTGTTATATCAATATGTGCATTTTATTGACTTATGAAAGATGTATGTATCCAAGACCCTGGTGTCATTTATAAATAGGTATAAGTTAAATTTTATCTTGTGCATGATTTACCAGTCATTGACCATTGTACCCATATTTCTATAAATATCTAAACCTTTCCCATAATTTTCCAAATGAATAGGTTGTAATTTAACACTAATTATGGACGGAGGAGTTATGGGTTCCCATGACGTAATATATATTTTCTATATTTTTAACTTAAAAATAAAGGATTATTTCCATTAAGGATCGTATAATAGACATAAATGGTGATAAGTTAGTGTAATATCCACATGAACATATTGCATATGTGTATCCATGGAAATTTGATCATACTCTATATAGTCCCCATTTAATCTAGAAATTTTTCTTATAGGTATAAGGGAACTATCATTATTGGATGGTATAGGATGATATAATTCAAGTATGAAAAATTCTAGGGACAAACATGAAAATATTTATTATCTTTTGTATGGGAAAATGAAAAATTAGAACTGAAACCCTAAGACAAAAATTTGAAAACCACTGATAAGGAAAAAATCCTAAGGGAGACCTAGGGTTTGGAATAATTTGATTATTATACAAGTTCACTAATATTGTTTACACTAATTCTAATTAATTTATTATTATATTATTTTAAATAACTATATAAAATTGTGTTATATTAGGCTTGAATATAATTTTTTAAGCTTTCTTTTATTTTTTATAGATTTATTGTAAAGCTTTATTAAACTTATGGTCAGTGGTTATTGTGTTAAATTAATATTACCTTCCTTGATTGTGACATTATTATGAGGTATTTATATCCATATATTCTAATAAAAAATTAATGTCCTATGATTTATCAATATTTATTATTTGTTTCATAGCTTATATTTAAGGTAGCCTAGGATAAAAAATAAGTTGTTTCCTTGAGACATGTGCCTTTGGTTAGCCTATAGGTGAAAGGGTGGATGAAGTAAAAAGGATCAAGAATTATATTTATTGGTGAGTTGTTTTATTGGTTTGATTTATCCTATGGGAATAATTCATATTTTTTATAATTAGTTTACAATTAGAGTGATGTCGAGGTGAGGCAAAATAATTAAATAGATCAAATAGAGTATTGGTAAATGCAAATGGCACATGCATTTATAAAATTTTAGGAAATTTAAAAACAAGTAATATAGTTTTTCTTATTTGAGATAGGTAACACATTAATATTAATTGAATGGTCCTACCATCTATTAGTCATTAGAAAAAAACCAAAATATATATTAGTTAGGAACTAATTCTTGACTCCATCTTGATTATGAATCTATAATAGATTTTTATTTTATGGTGTCTTTCCACCAGTATATAATAACTTATATACACATTATTTTAACTTTTATCATTTATTAATGCTATATCTTATCATATCATGCCAATTCATCATTCTCCCTAAGTGTATGCATTCAAGGTTACATAGGTAATGTGGTTGGAATGGCTAGCATTAATTTTATAGATATTTTGGAATTATATCTTGTTACACCATCACTACCATTAGTCTCACATCCTTCAAATATTTAACCATATTTTCATTTTGTATACATATTATCCATGTTTTATATCTCCCCTATATATTATGGTATCATCTTGGTTGATACCATATTTTTTTCTATTATCCTTTTTATACAATATTAATCTTGTCGATATAGTTCCAAGTATATATGCTTACATGTGTACTATATAATATTGGATTATAATGTACTATGTTAGCCAACATATTTAAATTATATCATCCTTGAGGATACCATTGAGTTATAATTTATGGTTGGTTTTGGTAATAGAATAGTAAATTTATGGCTCATATTTTATTCATAATAGGACATATCAAAATCATATACTATTATTGTGCTCACATTTATGCCCTAAGGAATTATTTGGGAGGGTTAGTTATTTAGAACCTTATCTTAGAACTATTTTCTCATGGTGTCATTGAAGCTCAATATGAGAGGACACTGGGAGTTCATAACTAAGGACAAATATATTTTTATCCAGCCATTATAGGTGTTTAACCTAAAACATCTACTTCAAATATCCATTTGAGAGAAGGGGGAGATTGAAGTTTTGATAGTTCCACCTAAAGGTAAGTATTTATATCACTATATTATTTCATTTACATATTATATTATATATATTTTTATTGATTTATGTATATATACATGTGCTTAATCTCTTTATTATAATAAATAAGATTGTATAGATATAAGATTTCTTAACTTGCCATTTATCACCTTAGGTTTCATAGGCCCTCATTAATTCCTTAAAATCATGTAGCCTATCATTTAATTTATTTTTTACCCTTTTATAACCATATAGTTTAATTATGTATTTACAACCATAGTTACAACCATCTACCCTTTCTTGAGGTATAGTGAGAGCTATATCATTTTATCATAGGTTTAGTATTTCAAACCATTTAATCTTTACATTTGATTTTTAGGTTACCTTGTACTATATATATGGATATAATTGGTCTTTACCAAAACATTCAAGTATATTAAATCTCTATTTGATTGACCTTATTTGATACCTATTATAATGAGAGAAAGAATATAGCTATAGGTCATCCTAGCATGTGCATACATTATAGTAAACCAACTGTGAATCTTATCCCTCAATTATTTGGATTAGTTTCATTTTTTTCCTATTATATTATAGATAACCATTAAATATCCCATATTCAAAATGAATCTTCCACTCTAATATCATTGAATAGTTTTTAAAAATGTATGGTCTATCTTGATACTATTTCTTGTTTATTTTCCATGTATATCATCTAGACTAATACAATTCTATGTTTTTACAAAATATATTTACCAAATAAATATGTTTATGGGAGTGTTTAAAACTATATCATCTAACCTAATACAATTTTATTTGATCAATTTATATTATTTACTTTATCAGATAGCATAGTGTTATTCTCTATGCTTCATTAATTCATTACATACTAAAAATTGAATTTTTCACATATATCTTTTTTAATTTTTATTTTTATATTTTATTTCTATAAAATGTGTTTTTTCATTTTAAAAAGTATAGGTTTTGTCATTATAGGCTAATCACTTGTCAGTTTTACCTAAGTTGTGGTGTGAGGGGTATTGCACCAACGCTCAAACCATTAAATAGTACTATATATGGAATTTAGTTTCCATACCTCATGGTATATTAGAAACACCTATGAATTTATTTTTATCCTTCAGGATTCCTTTCAAGAATTTTATTTATTTATGAATAGTTTTGTGTATCTGCCTAACTATATTAGCAAATTTATCCAATTTATTTCCTACAATATCAGTCATCTCAATAGAGTTACTTTTATTAACTTTCACTAGTACTACCTTTTTTACCATACTATATTTTTTATCCTGATACAATATATAATATTATATCTAACAACTAATTTTACCATCATTATTGATACTATTAGTTTCATGTTACATACCTTTTTTGGCATTAGGATTTGAGTCTCCTTTACCATGATTTTACCTCCTAGAATATTCCTTATGGCCCTTAAACAATTTAAATTATGCATAAATCACTCAATTATATATTATATAACCATAATTAAATGTAATTCCTCATGGTGTAGTTATGGTACACCTTTTCTCATGTTGATGATCAGAATGATGATTTCCCCACTCATTATGACACTTACTATGGGAATAAAGATCAAAAATATGGTCCCCCCATTTATGAAAATCCCTATGAGTATCTTAATGACACAATGTTTTCAAC
The DNA here is from genome assembly GCA_037957365.1 of Torreya grandis. Classification (NCBI taxonomy): domain Eukaryota; kingdom Viridiplantae; phylum Streptophyta; class Pinopsida; order Cupressales; family Taxaceae; genus Torreya; species Torreya grandis. The sequence goes on from JARHVA010000132.1 coordinate 6,320,751, forward strand.
TTATAATATCTATGAGAATCCCTATGATTATATTACCCTCTATGAATCTAATGATCCTTATAGTGGGACCAAAGATTATCAATATGGTACTCTAATTTATGATGATCTATATGAGGATCATAATTACCCTACCTTCATTCAAATTCACATGGTTTAAAATAAATACCATAATTATCACATATATTATGATTAATTTGACAAACATGAAGACCCTATCATGATTGGATATGTTCTACTTGATGACATTTATGACATGGATGAAAATACCTTTTATGATTTTCATATCTATAAAAAAAACCCCAAAAAAGGAAAAAATGATGATCATGGTTTCATATATGTTTAACCACCCTCTAACCCACCATTTAAATGAATTAGAATGAAAATTAACCAAATCTCAACTCACATTCAACCAACTTTAATCAACTCATCAGCTTATGAAAAAAATCTAATTAAAATGCCTAACAAAATACACATTGTATGTGATGTTGATCCTCAAGACTATATAAGAATTAAAAACTATTCTAATTCAACATATTCTAACCTACATAAATTATGACTACAATAAATTATTTTTAACTATATCAACCAACCTAATATCATTTAGTTACAATCATTTTATAGTCAACTATGCTAGCCATGCCATATAATGTGTTGATATAGTTATTCTTATTTTACCTAACCACATTGGCTACCAATAATTATAGATTTTTAGTGAAATTTCCATTACTAAATTTTATTTAATATGCTAATATTGTTAATTTTGGTCATATTTTACCAAATTATACCATTATGTCTGATACATTTCATTTTAGTGTTCAATCCCCATATTGTACCAAATTGGTTGATATAATTCATTTTACTCTCATTTAATAGACTATATTTTTCTTGTTTATACACTTCATTTTTGTTCTTCCATGCCAAACTATATTAGTCTCAATAATACACTTTAATTTTTTTCTATCTACTCCATATTGTATCAGCCCAACTAATACAATACATCATAATTTTTTAATCGCCACTCAAAGATCTAGACATTGTCATAGATACCACATTTCCTACTGAAACATAAATATACATTGGATTTTGAATCATTACTATACCTTTTTATCTTGAGGTTCACTCAAATCCACCTATATCCCATAAGTTGGGGAATCATACAATGCATATCCTCTTCTTCCTATGTGTGTTTGGGCATCTTACATTGCCTATATTTTTATTAATACATGTATTGAGGAACCTTCTGTTACCCACCCTTCTCTTATTTCAAACTTTGGGGCATATTACAATGTCCATCCTAAAATTATGAAAACTTTGGATGAATATTATAATTCCCATACTTATTCTCTTGGCTTATTTATCTCTCATCCTTACTGTGAGGTAAAAATAAAGAACATTTCACATCTTACAAACAAAAAAAATTAGCTTCAATAAATTTTTTGAGACAAATATGCTCACATTTCACATGTTTTTATTTTATATAGTCATTAGCATAGACATTTATTATTATTTTATCTCATGTTACTTTTTTTTCCGAAATTTTATTCACTTAGATTCATTTTTACTACACCATTACTTAGTATTTAGTTTTTTGGTATCTTATAGTAGGCCCTAGTTCCCCTCATGGATACTAGGGATAACATTTAGTTTTAATTACAACATATATATCACTTTATAGTCAGTGTTATCTTCCATGTTATATGTTAGGTAACATCTTTAGGTTTCCTTTTAACATTTCATATCATCTTTTAATCAAGCATAATTTCTTCATGATTATTTGGTTTATTTTTACTTCCTCCTCTTTTGGGATGATTATTTTTATAAATGATTATGCTAGACCTCATTTTAGATTTGTATGGTAAGCTATTAGCATTAACACCATATTATTAATATTAAATACTATTTACATGCTTCTAGTTAGCATTATATATTTTTTAATCTAACATGTCTTGCAGGTTGTACTTCAAATCTATTATTGTAGCTTAGCATATCTTTCTCTATACACCTCTATATTATATTTTTCAAATTAGTCCTACTACATATATTTAATCATTGTGTATTTTTTCATTTTAACACCTCTTTGTTTTTGAATTTGTGATTTCAATTAGAATAGCTAAGGACTACAAACATGTATGCCTAAAAAATTCCCATCCTTAATATTTATATATTCAACCATTGTTTCCTTTATGATTCATTTGTTTCTTTTGTACACACTTTGGGTCTTTTCAATCATCTATATGCTTCATATATTTATATTAATTATACCTCTTGGTTTTATAGCTTGTGAGTTATATGGTAAGACATGGGGAATCAACTAGGACCTCCTCGCAAACACCTATAATTTTGGTACATATATTTATTTTAGTCCCAACCTTAGTTACGTATCTTCTTATAAGGATATGGCAATCACTAAGAAATTTTTTTCCTCAGTTAGAGTTATTAATATTCTATTTTGGTAAAAAATTAGTTGTTTATCTTAATGTCCTCATCCACATTTCCCCTTATCTTATGATGATGCTTCATACCTAATTTAATTATACCATATTCATTTACACATTTTTTATGATTGTGAAAACCCAATAATTTTATGATCATTTCTATTATTTCTTATTTTTCATCTCATTTTTGGCTCACCAGGCCCAATTTCAATATTAAATTATTTCCTATGGTAAAATTCTAAGATTTTTTATGAACCATGGTATTTAGGTTTCCATTTATACTGACTAAGTGTAAGGGATCTTTTTATAGTCATGTTTATCATCCATGTTTTTTTTTTTTTTTTTTCTAAATCTATATGGAGGAAGAAAATAAATAAATCCAAAATAGTTAAATTTCATATCATAAGAGAAGGCATTGCTAAAAGATAAATCAAATATTAAAATTAATATCACACTATAAGACATGATAATTTAGGGCACATATACTATTATATTTAAATATAAAACTCCATAGTTTGATCTCATGATAGAGCTAATGTCCATTAGGGTAAGGTAGGCCTATTAGACTATGGTAGGATATCTCATTTTGTATGCACCTAAATCCACTTACCCTCATAAATTATACTAATTATGCTAATTTAACTTATAATTATATTTCCTATCTAATTAACTAATATCCTATTTCCTATAACACACAAACCTTATTCTACCCCTATAACTAATTAATCATTTTTATTAGTCTAATAACTAGATATACTTACATAATAACCTACCCATTAAGCCACTTACAAATTTAAAAATATAATTTATTCACCTACCCATCTACCACCCTACTAATTAGCTATTCCTATACTCCTACTCCCTAATGGAGATTTATATAATTATAGGATGCTAGAAATATCCTCTAATTTATTCCTTTTCCCTCTAGAATTATCTATTCTAGAGATTTACAAGGAATTAAAAATTCTTTGGAAATTCCATAGCTATTGATTATAATGGCTCAAAATTAGATTTAAACCATTGATTATTCCCTCCATTTCCTATATAACCAATCCAATCTCTCCATGAAAACTAACTTGAATAACATGGAACTTGCTAACTTGAATCCATAAATATCCTCATTGCATCCATATAGCCTTATCAAAGCCATCATCCAATCAAAAATCATTGAAGACATTAACAAGCACAATCAAGAAATCCAATATCCAATATATTTTTCATTCAAAATAAATTTGGAAATCTTGTAGGGAAGATATAAGAGGCAAAATGATGGTAAGGATTCTCATTACAATCATCTTATTATCTCTTTTTCCTCTTTGTTTGATGGTGTTTATATTTTGGGTTTTTATTGCTTAAAATAGTAATAGAGGGAGAATCCAAAATTTAGTCTACATTTTGGTCACCATGGTAGGACATACTCCCTAAATATAACCTCTTAAACTTGTTGTAAGTTATTTGGAATCTTGTAGCTGATTGTAAAAGAATAAAAGGCTAGATTTTGAAAAAAAAAATCACATATAGGAGACTTACGATTTTACACTAGTATTAGTGGTATTTTATTCATGGTATTGTAGTTAGATAAGTAATATTGAATTAAAATTAGGTTTTAACTACTAATGGTCTTAGTATTTTTATAGGTTCTTCACCTTTATGCAAAATTTCTACTTTGAAAGTAGTGATCTTGCTCTGCTAATCATGATTTTGCCTTAGTAGTTATAGTTTTGCAATTTTTTTTAGGTTGCCATAATATTACCATTTTTCATCCATTTCTAACTTTAGTGTAATCCTTTTACTCTATTTATATTTTTTAGAAGTTTTTTTTTCATATTTTATGTGTAGGGAAAAGTAGAGTTAGCCAATGACCTCACTGGTGGTAGCTGAGGTGCAATATCACAACTCCTTGATTTACAGTTTTGACATGCTAATCATGACATTACATTTAAAATTATGGTTTTATATGTCATCTCAGTTATCTTTACCTCACCTTTTCATCTATTAACTAACCCCTATGCAAGTCATTTTAATCTATCTATGTTATTTAGAAAAATTTTGTGTGTAGGAAAAAGAAGGGTTAACCAAACATTTGATCATTTGTAATCAAATCACAATACATCAACTCTTATACTCATGGTCTTGACTTGATAATCATGATATTTACATCACAATCATGGTATTACATCTTATATTAAAAATATCCTGTCACTATCCATTCTGAAGGTAATAACCCATCATTCTTTATTTGTAGGGCATATTAGTAATCATATGATCTTTTAAAAATAAAACCAAATCTAACTATTTGTGATCCAAATGTTACAAATTTGGTTATTTTTAGTCTCTTGGTTGATTGTGTGCTTGAAAAGGTGCTTATGAGTTTATTGTGTGCAAGTTAAAATGTAAAAAGGGGATAAAGGATAATATAAACTAAACAACATATCACTAACTTGTTAAAACTCCTACTATAATATCATAACTCTTGAATCTATGTTTTTGCTCTACTATCTATGTTTAAGCACTTTCTGTAATATCATTACTCATAATCTAAATTTTTTTCTTATAATTGTGATCTTTTAGTCTCTAGTTATGGTTTTGATTCTAACTTAATATGTAATTGTGGTTTTTCAAGGGAGTAATGATTTTACATTAAGTCAAACTACTAACCCTTTTTGTGCAGGACCTCTAAAGATAAAGTCACCCCATTGGTTCTCCTAATCCTTATGTTTCTAGGAGGGGTGCCAAAAGTCATATATTTTAGTATTATTTTTTTTTCCTTTTATGTGATTTGATATATATTTGTGCTTCCTCACATAGATAATTTATTTAGGTAAATTAATCATGCTTGACTTTTTATTAAACCTTTGAGTCTAGGATAACACATGATATGGAATTCATCCCCATGTATAGGCTTAGTCACTATGGTTCATTGATGTATATTTCATCACCATATACTAGACTAAATTATGTGTTCTAGTGGAACATAAATATCAAGAGAGTTATCGTTAGGTGCTAATCTAGAATTCCTGATAAATAGTTATGTGGATTGAGGGGAATTTTGGCTCCAATATGCAAAGTGGTTAGATAGAATCCTATATAGACTTGGGCCCCACTGTACCTTCACATATATTATGGATTCCTTTAGAAACTTTTGTTTAAGCCTAGTTTAGGACCTTTCATCCATAATAGGTATTTCACTGCTGAAGTCAGGATTAACTCCTAAGAAGTCATTAAGTGCAGATGGGGTTGAGAGGGTTTTCTTTATTTTATAATGGGTCATCAGCCTAAAAAATCACCCAAAAAGCTATTATATGGTATGAATTTTGGGCTACACACCCTTTTAATTTATTAAATTAGGACTTGTGGTTGAATGTGTTATTTGCATGTGATGTTGAAACCTATGTTATTTGTGAACCGAATCAACCACTCACAATTTTGTCTTAAAACAAATAGATACCCCTAGGATCTAGACCCATTCTAACAACCCATCATAACATCCATTACAACATGTCAATATCACTCTCATATCTTCTTATCCAACATCTTTGGGTGCAAGATTCATCTTGAAACCAAATCTTAATGGTCACCAATCCCTCCAATTTTCACTATAACTTTCAAATCCATTGTCTTAGACTTATTAAAATGCATAGACTTATCAAGACTTTAATTTTTTACCCATCAATTATCTATAATTTCCTCATTATACCTAACACCCATCTAATCACTATCTTGTTAGTTGTAAAAGGCACTTGATCACATCATCTCCTAGTATTCTTGATAGATTAGACTCTTGTACGGGTTTTGTCTTTTTTTGTAATCCTTGGTCTTTTAAAACTGACCACATTTCCAAACTCACCTTACTTGACCACTCTTAGATTTAATTTCTAGACTAAGCTTATATTCCAAGTCACATCATCTCTGATCACACCCAATCACTTTTGCCAATCCAAACCCATGCCCAACACCTTAGGATGGGATAAGGATCCAACAAAAAAATGACTTCTTATGAAACTTAGGTGATAAAAATAAAGATCATGATAATACACATAGTGATATGTGTTGGTTTTGAGTTTTACGCCTCTTTCATTTGGCCTTGCACACTTCAAAATAAATGGAAAGAAAATATGGAAAACCCATTAGAATGTCATTATAGTTGGGAAGGGATTAGACATTAAGAAAGGACCAAATGGATAAAATTATTGGGAGGCACATATAAAGGGTATGGTGGACTCCCTAATACTTTTGTCTCTACCTGAACTAAGGTGAGAGGACATATGGTGTAGCTCACTCACATGGAGAGATTTAGTAATTCAATCTCCATGGGGATTATTGGCACATGGGAATAAAAATCTAATTGAAACATAACAAAACCTTCTCACTCAACCTAGGAAGGGTTGTCACATAAAATGAGCAAATGTTCTATGTCATACACAAGCTACTAAATATATAGATGAATGTGATTTTAACTTTCATTATTATGTATGTTCAATAACATAGAATTGAATAAGAGATTGCAATGCTAATCTTTATTGCATAAAATGCAAACACATGCTAATTATATAATATTTATGTATTTGCAAGAAAATAACATTTTAGATATGTGAAGGGCATGTTATATATAGGTTAAGATAGGGTAGGACAATATTATCAGTTAAGATAAATGAAAGTAGAGGGTTAAAAAATGAGCATAAATAAATTCAACTAAACTATTATGTCATCTCTACTAGTAAATGCACTACAAATCAAAAATAAGTGAGATGAAATCATGCACAAGTGATATCCTTCAATAACCCCTTATAATTGAATCCATGAACCCAAGACTACCCTTAAAAATGCTATCAACACCCTATTCCCATATTTCAAATCATAAGGGATTTTATAATCTAGATATAATCTCTAAATGACTACCATAAAGATGAATACATTAGATTACCAATTAGTTGATCATGTCAAATAGAGAACTATACTTCAAATATAGAAAGAGAATGGAAACCATGAATAGATTTCATTTATCAATTGAATATAAAATGAATATAATGTGTTACAACCAACATAACAGACTAACACTGTGCAAAAAAAAATTGTGACAAGGGAGACATGTAAAATTCTCTCAAATATTGCTAATGATTTTATATCTAAAATTAATTTGACACTATAAGGATCACATAGAGAGAATTCTTTGAGACTATATCTCTTGACTCAAAAATTTTAAAGACCTCTATAAAGGTAAAAACCCCCTTTACTTATATAATTGAGTTAAGCCTAGCATATTCCTAAATATGCTCTAGTTGGAATATTCCTTCATTGACCTTTAGTTTATTAAACCTTCTAACAAATATGATTCCTCAGATATGCTCGTGATCCTATGATGATAGAAATATTGATCCTCTACCTCAAAAACTATTTTCTAGTTATCTATGTGGAGGAAGATCTCACAAAGGATAAAACAAAAAATTTGTCCTCTTGCACAATGTATAAAAATATCCCTTTCCTATCTTCATGATTACACAAAAACTAATTGAAATGGATGTGCCACTAATGGGCCAATTACAATGGTTTACTAGTGGAAAATGAGAAGAAAGAAGAAAGGAGGGAAGGGAATAAAGGAGTGGTGCTAGATTAAAAAAACTGAAATATATGGTTATGCTCTAAAGTTGATCTGAATGATGGAATATTTCAAAAAATTGTTCTTATACCTTATGTATCCTTCCCACATCATGGTGATATTTCCTTAGTATGAGCTTGCTTGATACTTTAATTTTACTTGGTAATCTTTAAATCGGGTAGCAATATTTTGAAGCATGGCCTGCTTTCATCCAAAAATCTCCTTAAGATGGTTACAAGATTTCTCAAGTGAAACTAATTACTTTATTTTATAAACATTGAAGGACTCTTGTGCTTCATCAATGAATTATTTAAAAATGGTGCATATTATCTCTTCCTCTAAATAACTTTCTCTATCAAGGATTACCATCTTTTTGAGTGAAATACATATTTATTTTGTTACAATCTTGAATGACTACTCTTCTCTTTCAAATTGAATATGCCATCTTTGAGCATCCCTAATCAATGTTTGATTACAAATTAATATTCTTCAAGCCTCTATTAATCATTTGGATGATATTCTTAGCTACTAGAGTATCTATGCTTATCTTGTATACCTCATCCATTTTCCACCATGATTATTCTCACTTATTAATGTCCACCTCACAAATAAGCACTTGGTCATCACAATCCCTCTTTTTATCTACTATATTATTTAAGAATTTCAATGTTGAGTGGATTATTTCCTTAGACTTGGTTCAAAAACCATCTTGCCATTTTTTTGTCACTCTCCCGTTGGCTTTTAGGTCATCAATTTAGCCAAAATCTAATGACTCTATCTAGAAAAGAGGACATTAAGGAGCAATACTAGAAGTTAGAGTTACTACCTTGGGCTCATTCAGTATCTTTTGAAAGTATTGTATCATAGCCTAATTTTGTCCCTTTAGCTCCTCTATGATGGCTTTATCTCTATCCATTTAGTGAGCCACCATGTTAGCCAGAACCTATGTGTTATGCTTCAACTCATTCCTTTATGGATCCCTTAGATTATAGCTATAAACAATGTAAATCTCAAGGAGAGAATCTCTCTTCAAAGAATCCTATGGGGGAATGACTATCTCCACATTCCTTTCATGTAGTAGTGAATGTGGTTATAGAATGTGTCTTGGCCTTCTTGGGGGGTTTGGCCTTGTATGCCTAAGTGATATTCACTACATAAATCTCTCCAATTTTTCTCATGATGTCCTATTTTTCCTTAACATGTTTTTTGACCAAGAGAAGGGGTCTGATCTAAAATCCCATTGATGTAGTGGACATTGGTGTAGGCCTCAAGATAGTGTAAGGTGGTGTCATCAGAGTACCTGATGTAAGAAGTAGCACAAAAATGGGTTGTGGGCTCAACATAAACTATTTAATTTATTCATCATTTTCTAACTCCTTTCCACCTTTATTTACTCCAAGTTCCCCTCCTGTGTTTGGCTCTATCTACTCTAAAAATTCAAAAGTTGGCATGAACTAGTGAGACTCCTTGAATAACTTTTCAGTGGAGCTACCTTGTCTTACTCACTGACTGGAGAGTTATGCACCCACTTCAACTTATTTATTTACTTTAAATTTTGGTATGGATGAGGCTTTTGTGACCTACTTGTTTCCTTCTCACAACTCTTCACCAATCATGGCCTCCAAACCTTTAGTATGGATTGGATCACGGACCTTGATGTGAGCAAGGAGACCTCAAGGTACATCCTACATTGGAACCACCTCATTTTTCTCATCAAATTTATTCAATTCTTCAACTTGACCTTGATAACCTTCACCTAGTGGTTAGGTAATGACATTTTCAACAAATTTCTCTATATATGATGAGATCACCTCCCTTTCTTGAGTGGCTTGAACTTGTGTGGCTACCTTAAATATAACCTACACAACATCCTCAAAAGAGAGAGGATCATTTGAGGCTATAATTCTTCCTAAATACCCTTATTTTCTACTCTTGAGTGACCCTCTTCTACAAATAAATCAATCATCAGGACCTTCACCAAGGTTTAGTGTCTTTCCCTTGAAGTTATTTATCCAATTTTTACTTGAGGAGTGAATGTTCATTAATTATTCATTACCTTACTAATGGGCCTATCTTCATCTAAGTCTTCTTCACTCATATCCATCAATCTTTGAGCATATGAGGATTGATCCTCTTTCATTTTCATAGGGAGTTCCATAGAAGATAGGTCCTTGAACACAACCTCCTTTCTCTTCTTAGGAATCCCAACTAGAGGTTATAGACCCCTTTTGAATATTTTTGCTTGGGTTTCTTTGCCTCTTCTTCACCTCCTCTTTTCTTTGAATAAATATTTTAGGGTGAGATAATAATTATCTATTGTTTTGGTGGGGAAGGCAGAACAATAGTTAGATTGACCACTATAATGGCATATAGAATGGTTGGTATCATTAGGGATCCTTTTAATTTAATATATATCGGGGTGGCACTAGACAATGTAACTTCCCCAATAACAATATTATCCCAATTCTTAGCCAGACTTGTTAATTTTGAGGCCAATCCTACCTTGAGATACATGGATCCATGTAAACAATTTTTCAATCTAGTACTTTTGGGCCTTTGGGGACTTTTTGCATCTTTCCCACCAAAAGATAAGTGCAAAAATATTCAAGAAAAGTCCTAGAGCTTTAAAGACACCAAGAACCTAACACATGTCATTAATTTACTTTATAAATCCTAGAATTTGGGCCCTAGAGACTTTTTGCACCTTGCCCATCAAAAGGTAAGTGGGGAAACCCTAAAAAATGTCCTCAAACTTATACGACCCTAAGGATCCACCATATGTCTAACTTAGATGTCATTTTAGACTCTCATGTAATTTTTTACCTTTGTACCATCTTTTTTGATATGGGGAAAGGTGCAAGATCCTTCCAATCCATGAAAATAGTCTTAAGAGTTCCCTAATATTATTCTCGTGTCTTTTATTTAGCTCATCAGGCAATTCCTCACCTTTGTCACTAAATCACATTGAAGGTGTAATTTGGAAATTCCATCAAAGTCCCCCAAAACATTTCTTCTTTGAGCATAAGGCATCAAATAAATTTATGCAAGGAGACTTTGATACATTTCAATCTTTTCTCATTGAATCTCACCATTGTGAAACCTTTGATTGCACCTTACAATTACCTTGGGACTATTGAAAATGTCATCCATCTTCAAAAAGTGCCCTTTAGACTTTTTTGGTAGACACCCTTTGGTAATTTTGTAAGGGAAAAATGCCTAAACAAAATAATCCTTCAGACATTTTGTAGTGGAAAAATGCCCAAAGGAAATGCTCCTTTAGATCATTTGTAAAGGCAAAATGACCCTAAAAATCTTTTAGGACTTTTGTGCAAGCAAATTATTCGAAGGCAAAAATCCCCTTAGACTTTTGTCATCGATAAAAAGTCTAAAACAAATGATCTGAAAACACTTAAGACCAAAATGACAATGTATGGAATTCTTTTAGAACTTTTGTAGTGGACAAAATATCTAACAAGAATATGTCTTGATTCTTTTTATTTGAAACAAAAAGTCTGAAGACATATTTCCATTGGGGCCTAAAATGTCTAAGTGAAAAACACCTTCACTAAGAAAAGACATGAAAAAAGACTAAGAAAATTATGAACATGACCTTCCAAAGGAAAATATGGAGACACAAATGGGACTAACAACTTAAAAATTGATACTCAACCAAAGCTAGACTTAGGCCTATTCATGGACAAGGGCCCAATTTCTATAGTGCAAATTTTGGAAACTAACATAGGCTCTCATGAAACCTTGCAAATCAACAAAATACCTCAGATAGAGATATCAAAACAAAAAAGATTTTCAACCTCTCAAATATTTTGATGATGAAAAAGGAATAATTTACTTGGTGTAGTTTTGGGCTATAACATTATCTCTTTCTTAAAGACATGTACCCCTAATAGGTACATAGAAAACACAAAACTATATGCCTATCCATTGGGACATAGAGTCAAAAATTTTGCAACAAAGGCAAGGAAAACACACCATGGGTGAATAGAGTTGTAACAAGGCATCCAAAGACAACAAATAAGGAAATTAAAAAACACAAAATGTATAAACACAACCCTAAATAGGGAAATAAAACACAAAGAGACTATACAACATGTACATAGGTTAGCATGGACTTAATCTAAAAAATGTTTAAGGTACCTACCGTTATCTAGATAATCTAAGATTTCACTATCAATATCTCTGAGATAAAATGTATGGTTCCCTATTTGATAATCAATGGTGTAGGGACCCATACATAGGGAATCAAATCTACCATGCTTTCCCTTATATTCACGTTTTTTATCCTAGAGTAGGACCAAATTACAAATTTGAAAAGCTCTCAGGATGACTTTCTTGTCAAAAATGTTTTTGACTCTCTTTTAACTTTAAATGATTTTCATGAGATTGATAAAGCTCTATGACCTTGTTGATCCTTTTCTTATAGTGGTCTATCTCTTTTTCATCCTCATCTATCTATTGCATGAATTGGTAAGTAGGTAACTATATATTAAGGGGTAAAATAGCTTGAGATTCAAAAACAAGCTCAAAGGAGCTTCTTCTAGTAGACCTATTAAGAGTCAACTTGTCAGCCCAAATAACAAACTTTAATGGCTCACCCCATTTCCTTCTATTGGTATCTAGAGTTCTTTTAATAATATTCAATAGATTCTTATTACTACACTCAACCTATCAATTTCATTATGGATTGTGATTGGAGGCATATGGTAGATCAATCCCATAATCTTCACATGATGCAACAAACTATTTTTATTTAAAGCACATGGCATTGTCACATATAATTTTAACCAAAATTCCAAACTGACAAGTCACATTATTCAAAGGGAAATCAATGACTACTTGGTGGGTTAATCTTTTGGTAAAGATTGATTCAACCCATTTTGTGAAGTAATTAGTGGCCACTAAAATCCACTTATGACCAACACTTGAAGCATTTGATATTTCACCCATGAATTCCATTATCTACTACTTGAAAGGTCCCTTAACAAAAACTTGTTGTAGGGGAAGTGATCCAGATGCTTTCATTCTTTTAGAAAATCACTAGCATTCTTCACATCTCCTTACCATAACAGTAACCTCTTTAAATAGAGTCGACCACCAAATATTATGTGTAGTGACTTTGGAATCAAAATGACCACCACACACAACACTATGAAACTTTGTAACTAATTCAAGAGTCTCATGTTACACTAAGCACCTCGAGAGGACACCATATTGGTTCATCCAAGCTAGATCATCCTATAGTAGAAGATACTTTTGGGATACTAACTTTAAGGTCCTCCTTTAACTTTTATCTAAGTAGGGAGGACATTTCAGAGTATTCAAGTAATAGAATATATCTTTGTACCATAGAGATTGGTTGTACTTAGATCCAAGGCTATCAAAACACCTTTTATATTATTCACCTCTATAGCCTACAAGTTGGCATTAGTCATCATCTTGTCAAGACCCATACCTCTGACCAAATTAATAGTTTGTATCACCAAATCATAATCTTGAAGTTTGTTAACCCATCAACATATTTTGTTAGTAATTTCATTTTGAGTTAATATGTCCTTCACCATAGTGTGAGGAACATAATCCATGATCTTTAAACTTAGAATGTAGGATATGAACTATTTGATAGCCTTTATGAGAAGAAAGTCTTGACTTTCCATTATGGTATATTTCAAATCAGATATGTACAATGACTTGCTAAAAAAGGCAATTGGCCACTCATGACCTTCAACATTATTTTTTAGCAACACTACAGCAATAGTATGTTCATATTCAAATGAAAAGATTTGGAAATATTTTATATAATCAAGACTAAAAAGCATTGAGGTAGTTTTTAAATCTACCTTGATGTCTTAAAATGATTTGGTAGCCTTTTCCTCCCACCTTATAATTTTATCCTTTTTTAACATTGAATTAATGGGTAGAGTAATCTCTACAAAATTGGAAATAAACCTTCTAACAAAATTACTAGTTGAATAAATATCAAATGCCTTTATTGGTTTATGGGATATGTACCTTGTCAATGGCTTTTATCCTCTCAGTATCTATCATTACACCTTGTTTAGACACAATGTGGCCAAGTACCTTTGCCTTATATACTTCAAAGTTGCACCTCCTAGGACTGATGATGATTATAACTCCCTACATATAATAAACATCATTTTCAAGTGCCTTAAGTTCTCATTCCTTTTATTGGAGTATAGTGTAACATCATCCAAATATACCAAAATGAACTATTTGATCAATCTTGCAAAGGCTATGTCCATTGATATTTGAAAGGTGGCACCTGCATTTATTAAGCCAAAAGGCATTCAGACATACACATAAGTGCCCTATGGGGTAGTTAAATTAGCCTTAGAGTTTTTAGACTCCTTCACTACTACTTGGTTATAGCCAAAAAATCCATCTAGGGTTGACAATAGATCAAAAATAGTAACATCTTGAAGCATGATGTCCATATTAGGTAATGGATAATTATCCTTTAGTGAAGCCTTATTTAAATTCTAGAAATCAACATAGATTTAGATGTCTTCATTCTTATTCCTTATAGGGACTAGAATGGCCACCTATGATTAATACCTAATGGGTTGAATGATCCCACCATCCCTTAATTTATGTAGATCCTTTTACATCTTGGTGTTGAAGATGGGATTAATAGGCCTTTATTTTTGGTGGAACGGTTTTGTACTAGATCAAAGGGGATAACATGTTGGAACAAGTCCTCCCTATAAGATTTTAGCTCTGATATGACCATGTTAAATAATCTTGGTACTTAATTAAAATCTTGATAAATGTTTCCTTATCTTTCTTGTTCAGGTGAGTGCTGAGCCATATTTTATTTGGATTGTCCTTAAACCTGATGTTAATTTCAATCACATCCTTTGATATAGAAAAAATTCTAAATTTAATTATGTTAGCTATATTAAAATTTGCTTCAAGACTAACTAATCTTCTATGGATAGTATTAGTCATCAAATGCATAAATTCTATTCCAAATAAAGTTTCCTTACCATCACATATGTGTACCATGGAGTTTAGATCTATAATGGTTCCTTACAAATAATCTATACAAAATAGAAACTTTTTTATTTAATCATCATCATCAAAAACTTGCCAATGATCAATGTTGTTTGGGACATAATGCCTCACCAACACCTCTACCTCATATTCATAAGAAAAAAATTTGTGTTCAACTTTAAATTATGCATCTCCCTTTGCAAGCATGTCTACACCCTAATTAAAATCTCAAGCATGATATTTGATGTTGAAAGCATCAAACCAATCCAATAAGTCCCATACAAAATTCCATTACTACTTCAGTGTCTTTTATTTTATGGTGTAAATAGCTCAAACATACTTCACCACTAATTTTGAATCACCCTTGACCAATAACATTTTGAGTGCATATTCATAGGTAATCTAGAGGCCATTCAAGAGTGATTCATATTTTTTAATATTATTTATGCACTCAAAGGACAATTGGAAGGAGTTTCTATAAGCTTGGCCATTAGGGACAAAGAAGACAAACCCTCCTACATTTCCAATGTTTTAACATGTTCCATCAAAATGCATAGTCAAGATGGAGTCTTCATCCATATTACAAAATTTAGGAGGCATTTCCTCATACTCAACACTCCCCACAAAATTTCCAATGTTTGTATCCACATATAACACTTCATTCAACTAATATTTGGGATATTCCAAGACATGAAACATTTGTTGCTCCAGAGGTATAGAGGCATAGGATAAGTCCATCTGAACACTAACCCAAATACTAGAAACCCATTTTCAACACAATAACATACCCCACTTTGGTAGACAATCTACAAAAATAACATATGTACTCAAGAATTTATCAAAGTATTGTATGAGTTACACCACCAGTACCTTAACCATGTAAAAAATAGGTACTTATCTAGAATCCATGGTGAGGCATCATCCATATGCTATAATTATTCTTATACATAGCTCATTTAGGACAACCAATGGCATAATGTTACAAGATGCACCAGAGTCAAACATGCGTTTATGGAAAATTAAACCATTAATCAGTATGGTGGTATAGAATGGGTAAACATCCAGCTGAATCTCTACTAATTTTATTCATAAATACACTTTCAAATGATGTCAAAGGATTATGAGGTGTCCTCACTTTCCATATGGAAAGTGAGAGAAAGCTCAGCTTCAAAAATCTCATTGGTAGTAACTTTCTCAATCAATTCCAGATACTCAAAGACTCTTCTCCTATGCTCTAGAATTATGAGCAATCCCACAAAGGAAATGGTGACCTTTAGTTGACTCAAAACATGGGACATATCATAGATACTATATTTAGGCAAAGGAATATTATTAGGTAAACTTGTAACACTTTCATTTGGGATGCACCCCTTAAGAGTTAGGGAATAGAAGTAGGAGAGATAGCATTCTTAATTTCACTCTTCAAAGGAGGCTTCATAGGTTTGTCCTTCTTGGGAATACTAAACAAAAAAAGATTTTTATTTTTGGCCTAAGTACCTTTTGGCTTATAATTTTTAAATGCAAAACTAGTATTGGTGTAATTTGGGACCTCCTTACTCCCTTTAATCTCTCTCTTTTACCTCTACTTTAGGATCAATAGATTTTTTATCCTTTAGAGGAGCATTTTGATCTTTACTTCTAAAATTGTAATCTTTCTTCTCTTGGGTAATTATTGTGTGGATCATCAATTACTAGTCCTCAATTGATGGAGGTGAATCTCCATATTTTTCTTTCATCATTGATTTTATAAATTCAAAATCATGAACATGTAATTAATATTCTTACATCATTTTTAACTCATAGATGAGATCTTGGGTTAGGACCCTTACCTTTTCATATGATCTCCATAAATCTTGACTAGTAGTAAAACTCATTAACTCTATATATGGAAAAGCAACCATCACATTTGATTCACTATTTTGGAAAGTAAAACACTCATAAGTTGGAGTGCCTTCATAGTTAGGGATATTTTTAGCATTCACAACTTCCTCTTAGAAGGTTTAACTTTCCATCTCTTGGAATTAAATAATATAGATGTCATATTCATCAAATGTAGATTTAAATCCTTATATACCTTGACCATCACTATTAGCTATGTTACATAGAGGATGAGGAAGGAGATAGTTATCACACCAGTTAATATCATAGTCAACTATACTAACCTTTATAATTAAAGGATCTAATACTTCCATTCCACTTCCCCAAATTTAGTTTTTCTCATGCTTGTCATCCCTTGAAATCCCATTTATTTTATCATTATTTATACCCTATAAAGCTAGCCGACCTTGACCCTGGTCCTTGGGATGATTTATTTCTTCTCTCTTGTGATCCTTCCTATCATGATGGTTAGAGGAGCCTTGAGATATCCTCTTTTTTACTCTAGATAACTTGTAAGAAATTTCTTTCATAGAAGTAGCGAGACTCTTCATAGTTTCCTCTAGATCTACATTTTTTATGGGAGGCTTGAGGCTTCTCTAGATTCTCTAGTTTAACATCATTCCTATTGTTTAAATGCTTACTTATAGCTTTAATGTTATTTTCTATTTAGATAGCCAAATTAAAATCCATCTTCAGATTTGTGGGAGCTTTGTCTCTAAGATAATAGGCTACCTTCTTGTCAAATGCTTCACAATACTTGATCAAAGAAGTAATGCCATTGGGTCTTATGTCATTTGGAAGCCTTCTTAATACCTTACTGAATCTATAATTAAAATCCTTAACACACTCATTATGATTCTTATTAAGGCTCTCAAATTTAGCTAGCAAGAATTTAGGGTTGATGTTATCACCATATTGATTCTTAAATGCATCAATCATGGCTTCTCATGTATCTATGGATCCATCAAGGAGGGAATTGAACCACTCTTGGGAATCTTCCTAAAGTGTGTTCAAAAAGAGCTTTATGCACACATTTTCTATATCAATTTCATAATCTTCAATAACATTCAAAACATCTTTTATTCTTTCCAACATTAATGGGAACTTCATTAGGGAAATCAGACATACCATCAAATTTGATAGGTCTAAACCTTGGGATCACAAATGATCTATGTCTATTACCTAGACCTTGATCATCTTCTCTATTGTTATCACTACCTACATTAAACCTCCTCCTTCTCAGGTCATAGTCTCCCATCTATGAATCCAAAGATGAAAAAGAACTAGGGGATGGATGTGAATGAATATTATGAGGAAGACTTGAAGGAGGGGAAATAGAATAATGCCTTAATGGTTTTGCCATAGGAGAAATACTTATTCATGGAGAAGGATCTTGACTTGTAGGGAGCTCATATTTATTTAAAGCACTCTAATATCCCTCAACCAGAGGGATATTTGATAAAAGGGGTAAATAAAATGGGGGATAAACTATTAATGTCTTACTTGATTGCCTAAGCTTTGGCCTACAATAGGCTTTTGCACTTGTTTCCTTTTAGATGGACCTTTTGACTCAAGGACAAGATCTTTAGTTGGATCTTTTTGAAAGGAAGATCTATTACCATCTAGAATTGTATATCTAAAGACAAAATATTTAAGATAGAGAAGTGTACATATAATAGGGACTGATCTTTAAAATTTAATGTAACAGAGCCACCACCAGAAGCAAAAACTTCTAGACTAGAAAAAATAGAACTACTAATAGAAATTGATAGAATGAAAAACTTTCACATTCTAAAGATAATTCTAAGAACATTGTAAAGCTTCCTATAAAATAGGGGTGAACATCCCTATTGGAGTCAATAGTGCTAGAAATATGTTGGTTATGTTGATGTACCAAATATAAAAAAATGAGTGAAAATATAGGTATAAAACTTCTAAAATAAATCACTTACAACTCTCTACAAGAGTCCCCAACAACATGAGTGACCTGGATTTCAATTTGATCCTTGATAATGGCACCAAAAATATGTTGGTGACATTGATGCACCAAAGACAATCAAAATTTAACAAATAGGTAGAAAGATTTGGAACATGAAATCAGCTCTCTATAAGAGTCCTCAACAACACAAGTGACCAAGACTTAAATTTAGTCAACAGAAATGACACCAAAAAGATGTTGGTTCTTAGTTTTACACCTATTTATCTCAACCTTTGACACTTTTTTAAAAATGGCAAATAAAGATGGAAAACCCACTAGAATTTCATTGTCGCTAGGGAGAGGCTAGACATCAGGAAAGGACCAAATAGAGAAAATGATTGGGTGGCACCTACAAAGGGTATGGTGGACTCCATATTACTTTTGGCTTTACCTAAACTAAGGTGAGAGGACATGTGGGGTATCTCACTCACATGGAGAGATTTAGTAATCCAATCTCCATGGGGATTGTTGACACAAGGGAATACAAATATGATTAAAACATAACCAAACCTACTCACTCCACCCAGGAAGGGTTATCACATAGAATGGGTAAATGTTTTACTCCAAAAACAAGCTATTAAAAATAGATATGAATGTGATTTCAAATTTCATTTTTAATGATGTTCAACAACACATGGTTGAATAAGAGAATGTAAAATTTATCTTTAACATACAAAATGCAAACACATGCTAAGTATATAATATTTATTCATCTACAGGAAAATAACACTTCAAATATGTGAAGGGCATGTTATATGTAGGGTAAGATAGGGTAGGACAAGATTATCAATTAACAATAATGAATGTTGAGGGTTAATGAATGAGAAAAAATAAATTCAACTAAACTATTATGGCATCTATACCCAAAAATGTACTATATATCAAAAGCAAGTGAGATGAAATCATACACAAGTGATATCCTTCAAGAACCCCTTCTAATTGAATTTGGGAGACCAAGACTACCCTTAAAAATTCTATCAACACCTTATTCCCAAATTTCAAAGTAGAAAGGATTTTATAATCTATATATACTTTCTAAATGACTAGCATAAAGATGAATACATTAGATTACCAATCAACTGAACATGTAAAATAGAACATTGTATTTCAATAATAGAAAGAGAATGGAAACCATAAACAAATCTAATTTATCAATTAAATATAAAATGAATACAATGTGTTCCAAAAAACATAATAGACTAACACTATGCAAAAAAAACATTTTACAAGGGAGACATTTATAATTCTCTCAAGCTTTCCAATGATTTTACAACTAAAACTAATTTGGCACTAGAAGGATCACATAGAGAGAATTATTTGAGCCTATATCTCTTGACTCAAAAAAATTAACCAACCTATGTAAAGGGACAAACCCCCTTTACTTATATAATTGAGTTGAGCCTAGAATATTCCTAAAGATAGAGAGGATTTCTTCATAGGCCTGGACTCTATTAAACCTTGTAACAAACATGATTCATCAAATATGCTTGTGATCTTATGATGATGGAAATATTGATCCTCCACCTCAGTAAAATATTTTCTATTTATCTACATGGAGGAAGATCTCACAAGGGACAAAACAAAACCTTTTTCCTTTTTCACAACATACAAAAGCATCTCTTTCCTATCCTCATGATTACATAAAAACTAATTGAATAGGATGTGCCACAAATGGGCTAATTTAAATGGTTTCCTAGTGGGAAACCTGAAGAAAGAATAAGGGAGGGAAGGGAATAAAGGAGTGGTGCTAGCTCAAAAAAACCAAAATATCTAGTTATGTTCTCGAGTCAATTTAGAGGATGGAATATTTTTCCAAATTGTTCATATACCTTGTGTATCTTTTCAGCGTCGAGTTGAGATTTCTTTGGTCTGGGCCTACTTGATATTTGAGTTTTACTTGGTACTCTTCAATCTAGGTATTAATCTTCTAAAGCATGGTCTGCTTTTGTCTAATGAGCTCCTTTAAATGGTCACAATATTTCTCAAGTGACAAATAACTTTATTTTATCAACATTAAAGGATTCTTGTGGTACATCAATGAGGTTTCTTAGAGTGGTGCATACTGGCTCTTCCTCTAAACCACTTGATTCATTAAGGCTTACCATCTTCCTAAGGGCAAAGTCTATTTATTTTACTATAGTCTTGAGGGATTGATCTTCTCCTTTCAAATTGAATATTCCATATTTGAGCATCTCAAGTTGATGCTTGATTTCCAATTGATATTCTTTAGGCCTTTATTGATCATTATCTCATCTACACGAATATATGTGCCTATCTTGTAAACTTCATCCATTTTCTATCAAGATTCTTCCCACTTCTTAATTTCTACCTCATAGATAAGCATTTGGGCATCATAATCCCTCTTATTATCCATTATATTATTTAAGTATTTTAATTCTAAGTGGCTTATTTCCTCAGCCCTAGAGCATAAATCGTCTTGCCATTTTTATATCACTCTCCCTTTGGATTTTAGGTCATCAATTCAACCAAAATTGAATAACTCTACCAAGAAGAGAGGATGCTCTAGGGCATACTCCTAGTTGGAGTTACTACCTTGGGCTCACTTATTATCTTTTACAAGTACTAGATCATAGCCTAATTATATGCCTTCAACTCCTCCATGATGGCTTTATATTTGTCTATTCGGTGAGCCACCATGTTTACCAAAACAAGTGAGTTGTGATTCAAATCATTCCTTGATGGATCCCCTAGATTGTAGCTATAAATAATGTAACTCTCAATGGGAGCATTTTTATTTAAAACATCTTATGGGGGAATGGATATCTCCATGTTCCTTTCTCCTATAGTAGTGAATGTGATTTTTGGAATGTGTCTTAGCCTTCTTGGAGGGTTTGGCTATGTATGCCTAAGTGATCTTCACTAAATAAATATTCCCAATTTTTCTCATGATGTCATTTTCCTTGACCTATTTTTCTATCCATGGAAGGGGTTTCATCTAAAATACCATTGATGTAGTGGAAATTGATGCATGCCTCCAGATAGTGTAAGGTGGTGTCATCAAAGTACCTGATATAAGAAGTAACATAAGAATGGGATGTGTACTCAACAAAAATATTTTAATTTATTAATCACTTTCCAACTCCTCATCACCTTTGTTTTCTCCAAGTTAACCTTCTAGGTTTGGCTCTATCTATTCAAAAACTTCAAAATTTGGCCTAAACTGGTGAGACACCTTAAGCAAATCCTAAATGGAGCTCCCTTATCTTGTTGACTGATTGGAGGGTTTTGCACTCACTTCATATTTTTTATTTACTTGATATTTAGGTATCAATGAGGTTATGGTGACCTTCTTATTTCCTTCTGACAACTCTTCACCAATCATGGCCTCTGAACCTTTATTATGAATTGGATCAGGACCTTGATGCAAGGAAGGAGACCTTGAGGTACTTTAATTGAAGTAATATTTCTTGAAGTACCATCCTCAACATCTTTATTTGATTGATCAAATTCCTTATTAACCTTTGTATGGGTAGGGGTGCCCCTTTGTAGGTTTATTCCCCCATTTTCCTCTATACTTGCCTTCTCCTCTAGTGCTAAACTTGATACCTTTAGAGGTGAAGGGACAACTTGTGATACCTATGGAGATACTTGTAGTCCTTGTTCAACCACCCCTTCAAGAAAAGTGGTGACTTAAACATCTTGGATAAGTTCCACCTCAATTTTTTCATTAGATTTATTCAATTCTTCAACTTCACCTTGATCATATTGGCCTAGTGGTCAGGTAATGACATTTTAAAGAAATGTCTCTATATCTAATGAGATTGTCTCCCTTTCCTAAGGTGCTTGAAATTGCATGGCTGCCTTAACTCTAACCTAAAAAATATCTTCAAAAGAGAGAGGATCGTTTGAGTCTAGAATTTCTTCCTCACCACCCTTATTTTCTACTCCTAAGTGACCCTTTTCTACAAATAAACAATCACTGGGACCTTCATCAGGGTTTGGGGTCTTTCCCTTAGAGTTATCTATCCAATTTTTACTTAAAGAGGAGTGAATGTTCATTTATTCTTCATTTCCTCAACAACAGGCCTATCTTCGTTTGAGTCTTCTTCTTCACACACATCCCTCAATCTATGAGCATATGAGTATTGATCCTCTTTCCTTTTCATAGGGAGTTTTTTAAAAGGTAGATCCTTGAACACAACCTCCTTTCTCTTCTTAAGAATTCCAACTAGAGGATGCAAAGCTATTTTGACTCTTTTCTAATTGGGTTGGTCTACCTCTTCTTCACCTCCTCTCTTATTTGAATAAATATTTGGTGGTGGGACAATAGTTGGTTATTGTGCTGGTAGAGCAGCTAGAATAGCAATTGGATTGACCACTAGGATGATTGTTGTGATGGTTGGTATCATTGGGTCTCCCTTTGATGAAATGGATATTGGGGTGGCACTGGCCAATGTAACCTCCCTAGTAGAAATATTATCTCAATTCTCAACCAATCTTGTTAATTTTGAGAAGGACAATCCCACCTTGAGAGATGTGAATCCATATAAACAATTTTTTCAATTTGGTGATTTTTTGGCCTTTGGGGGATTTTTTCACCTTTCCCACCAAAAGGTAAGTGAGGAAATATTTAAAAATGTCCATGTAGCTTGAAAACCTAGAGAACCTACCATGTGTCATTACTTTATAAGTCTATGTGTTCATGCCCTAAAGACTTTTTACACCTTTCCCATCAAAAGGTAAGTGGGAAAACCCTAAAAAAAGTGCCCAAACTTATAAAACCCTGAGGATCCACCATGTGTCTAATTTATATGTCATCTCAAAATCTTGGCTAATTTTTCACCTTTGAACCATCCTTCTTAATATAGGGAAAGGTATAAGATCTTCTTGATCCTAAAAAATAGTCTTAGGAGTCCCTTGAGATAATCACATGTATTTCATTCAGTTTATTAGGAATTTCCTCACCTCATCCACCAAAACACATTGAAGGTGAAAATTTGAAATTCTATCTAGGTCCCATAAAACATTTCTTCTTAAAGAATAAGGTATAAGATCAATGTATGCAAGGGTACATTAATGCATTTTAATTTTTTCCCATTGAATCTTCCCATTGTGAAACCTTTGATTGAACCTTCAAATTCCTTTTGGAATATTGAAAATGTTATCCATCTTCATAAAGTGCCCTTCAAATTTTTTTGGTAGACACCATTCAAGAATTTTTTAAGGGCACAATACCCAAAGGAAATAATCCTTTAGACATTTTGTAAAGGCAAAATGATCCTTCAAAAGTGCCCTTTGAGAATATTGCAAAGGCAAAATGCCCAAATTAAATGTTCCTTTAGAGCTTTTTCAAAGGTAAAATGACCCTACAAATCCTTTCGGATTTTTATGCAGGAAAATCATCTGAAGGGAATGTACCCATAAAACGTTTTTCCATGGACAAAAATTTTGAAATAAATGATCTTAAAACACTTAATATTGAAAATACAAGGTATGTAATTCTTGTAGAACTTTTGTAGTGGACAAAATTTCTAAGGAGAATAGGTCTTTAGTATTTTTATCCAAGATGAATTTTCCAAATACTTATTTCTATTGGGCATTGTGTTCATGTAAAAGGCCCAAAATGTCTAAGGTAAAAACACCTTCACCATGTAAAGACATGATAAAGGACTAAGCAAATTATGAACTTGACCTTCCAAACGAAAACATGGAGATAAAATTGAGACTAATGACTTAAACATTGATACTCAACGTAGGTTGGACTTAGGCTTCTTCATGGATAAGAGCCCAATTGCTCCAGTGCATCTTTTTAGAACTAACATAGGCTCTCGTGAAACTTGGAAAATCAACAAAATACCCCAAATAGATATATCAGATCAAAATATATTTTGAACCTTCCAAATATTTTAACATTGAAAATGGCATAAATTACTTGGTGTAAATTTGGGATCCAAAAATATTCACACTCCTAGAGGAGAAAATGATCAATTCATAAATGACTTATTTTATAGTAATGAAGTTAGAGCCTAATGTGACATATATATATATATATATATATATATATATATATATATATATATATATATATATATACATGTATATATATACATATATATATATATATATATGTATATATATATATGTATATATATGTATATATATATATGTATATATATGTATATATACATATATATATATATACATATATATATATGTATATATATATGTATATATATATGCATATATATTCATGTGTATATATATATACATATACATACATACATATATATATATAGATATACATACATGTATATATATACATATATATATATATATACATATATATATATACATATATATATACATATATATATACATATATATATATACATATATATATAAATATATCTATATACATATATATACATATATACATGTATATATATACATATATATATAGATATACATACATGTATATATATATGTATATATATATATATATACATGTATATATATACATATATGTATATATATATATATATGTATATATATACATGTATATATGTATATATATGTATATAGATATATTTATATATATATGTATATATATATATATATGTATATATATATATGTATATATATATGTATATATATATATGTATATATATATATATATGTATATATATATATGTATATATATATATATATGTATATATATATATATGTATATATGTGTGTGTGTGTGTGTATAAATATATATACAAAATTTAAGACCAAATTATATCCTAATTCATTGGAAGGGTGGCACTCTACCACCAATATTTGATCACAACCTTTTACAACATTTAGTACATCCATCATCACAACCTAACACTCCCCATAAACATGTACATACTAATCAAGCACCCAAATAAGATGAACTTATGGATCATGAAAAAGGAATCAAAGATCAAGAACAATAATTTCCTCTTCAAAATAACCATGTTGGGGATAATAGGAGGAAAACCACCCAAGAAGATTAATTAGATCAAATTACACAATAAATTAACTCTTTAGCCTCTCAATTTCATACCCAAAATCAACAACCACCCTCTCCATGTAAAAATATCCCCAACTCAAATAGACCAAATATAAATCATGCTCAAACCTCTAATCCTCTTGGATACCCCTCATTTTCAAAAGAGTGTAAAATGATGAAAGAGACTCTCTAAAAAATTGACCCTCGCTCATAAGCAATGAAATATAAATATGAATTTTTTTGATCTTCCTCCTTGGATATGAGCATTTTGTAAATTCCTTTCCCAACTCACTTTGAGGTCCCTAAATTAGAAAGTATAGAGGGAAAGGTGACCCTTGTGATCATGTCTAGGAGTTTTATGTGCCTTATCATGAGGTTGTATTTGATGATGTAAAATTACTAAAACTCTTCCCGAAATGTCTGATAGGGCCATCCCTAGAGTGGTTCATACATTTACCAAAGGGGTCTATATCTAATTTTGGAGAATTAACTAAATAATTTGTAAGACATTTATCATTTAATAGAGAACATGAAATCTCCATTATTAACCTCTACAACACTAAACAAAGGAATGGAAAAAGTCTACCATCTTTCTTGTAAAAATGGAGAAGCTTGGCAAGCCAATTCCGATGCATAGTACCAAAAAAAGAGCTAACCAAAATATTTGTTGAAAACTTCAATGCCGAGTTAAAATATCAATTTAAACTCTAATGTTCCAAAACTTTTGATAAAATTAGTGAAAAGGGGATACAAATTGAAATATTACTTATTTAAAAGGGAAAAATTAAATTATACACCTACAATGAACATAATAAAAATCATGATAATTCCTTTTTAGGCAAAGAAAAGATCTTCAATAAAAATAAGAATGTTGTGGGAGATGGGGTTATAGATTCTAAACAATAGGTTCAAAGTATACAAAAGAAAGATCCTATAGACCAATAAAATTTCTCCTTTATCTCAGTGCCACAAGGTAAGCCAAAGCCTCCAATAGGATAAAGACCTCTTACTAACATTGGAGTGCCTATTAAAGTGGTCCTTTAATATCTGATCATGGCTAACATGATCATTATTCTTAAAAAACAACCTTTGGATGATAGTAAACCTTGACTTTATTGGTATCAATAGGATTGATTCTATCAATACCATAGATTTAAAGGTTATGACATAGAAAAATGCATGTAATTAAAAAATTATATTTAGGAACTTATTAAAAAGGTTGATATTGAAGTAGAGGGGGAGAATACTTATAATCAATTGAAATATCAATACCTAGGTATTTACCTAGATCCTTTACCTAAACATGGTCAACAAAAAGGGAAGCCACCTAGATACTAGGGTCAAGCCTCCACTCCCAATTGTATATAATATCACACCATCACATATCACTATGTAAATACCATTAAAATTTATATCCCCCAAGATACCACTCCACTATCATCCAGTCCACCATCATCCAGCATATTAAAAATGAACAAGGCCATAACTTACTACATTATTACTACATGATGCATTAAAATCATAGTTCTTGGGGAACCATCAGAGGACCCATCCACATATGCATCTCAAAAAGTCAATATCTCTAAGAAATTCTTAGTATCTTTTGATCATCCTTATGATATCATCAAGCAACTCGAGAAGACCACTACTCAAATCTCACTCATGAATCTTCTCAAAACATCATCTAAACATCAAGAGATCCTCAATCAAGTCTTGAATGTTCTAAAATTCCCATGAGATATTGACACTAGTTATTTATAAGCATTATTGGGTCATTTATCTCCATATAAAATCACATTTAGTGCCCAAGACATGCCTCTCATTAGCCCACATCATAAATATCTTTTTTTCATAGAAATATCCATCTCCAATCATCACATTCCTAAGGTACTCATAGATAGAGGGTCTGCATTAAACCTATGTAATTTGGATTTCTTAAATAAATTGGGGTATTTTGAAACATATTTACTCTTATTATGATTAAATCATATGATGACAATGAATGGCCATCTAAAAGAACTATCTACATTATCATTATTATGGGACCTATGATACATAAAACCTTGATCCATGTTGTGGATGTTGATTTTCTCTATAATCTACTATTGGGTCACCCATGGATTCATGAGATGTAAGAAATCCCATCCACCCATCACTAATTTCTAATATTTCCTCACTCTAGCATGAAAGTCACCATTCTCAAGGAAATTAAACATTTTTTGTAGCTACCAAATGGGTTAATCCCAATCCTCTTACTATTATCCAAACATGAATAGTTCCATTGTTAACCCAATAAATACCAAATATGTAATCCCTGATGATTTACCTACTTTTAAGCCATTTCCTAATATTACAAGATTTAAAATCACATCCACAAGATGTGTTAAATATAAATATAAAACCTTTTGTGTAGGTGACTTACCTCTTTCCCCATAAAGCTATAGGTTAGCATCCATGAGGAAGACCAATCCTATCAAATATCAATCTGGGTTAATGGAATTTTCTAGTGTAGGACTATTATAAAATGAATATATTGATGAATCATATGAATCATGGCTTATCCTAGACAATGAGGCCTTCACATCTCATAGACAACAATACCCCCACATTCAAAAAATGTTACAAAATATGCATTATCAACTAAAAGGACTAGGGGACATGATCAAGGTAGGATTGAACTCATAATATTTCAAGAACATCCATAATACATTGGCTTAGGGTAAAATATTCTTTAAAATTACATAAACAATATCATTATGTATTCTATTTGATCCGTAAAGATTTTCTTTCTGATGAAGAGATTGAGATGAGATCTTCTTATAGTCCTTTCAAAGAGCTTGTTACCACAAATATTTTCCATGACACCACTATTTCCACCATTGACATATCCCTCTTCTACCCCTCATTAATTTACTAGGATAAACACAAAGAGCCATCATTTGACATATTTCAAAATGATGAGGCTTTATTTGACACATTATTTATTCTAATTAGATATCTGATATTGTTCCCATGGCCAAGCCACAAGGAGGAATTTGGATTTGTACTAACTTCTAAGAAATCAATAGTTCATGTCCTAAATATTAATTCCCTCACCCAAATATTGATATGATCATGGATTCAACATCAAGGTATGAAATGGTATCCCTTTTATATGGATTTTTAGGCTATAACTAAATCAAAATTGTGCCCAAGGATCAACATAAAATAAACTTCATTACTCTATAGGGGAATTTTTACTATCAAGTAATGCCCTTCAATCTCAAGAATTTAGGGGTTACTTATCAATAATAAATGACTATTATATTTCATGACATGATGCATGACATTGTGAAATATTATTTTGATTATAATTTAGGGAAGTGTAGACTCAAATCTAAGTACCATATGGTCCTATGCATAATTTGTGTACAATTACATGAATATAAAGTTAGACTAAATATAAATAAATGTGTATTTAGTGTTACCTCAGGTAATTTATTGGGGTTTATTGTATCCAAGAGAGTCATAAAAGTGGACCCATCTAAATTCAAAGCTATTATGAAAATTCTTCCTCCTCATAATCTAAAATAACTAAGGAGTCTTCAGGGTAAGTTGAAAGCAATTCAAATGTTCATCTCTCATCTCACAGATAAATTCCATCCCTTCACCCATCTCTTGAATAAGGGGACCTATTATAATTATAAATCATAATGTCATCAATGCTTCAATAATCTCAATAAATATCTACTAAATCTTCCTGTGTTATCACCACCAATTATAGGAATGCCCCTGCTCCTATATATCTCCACTACACTATGTGTAATAAGTGAGCTACTTGCTAAACATAATGATGAAAAAAAGGAGAAGGAAATATATTACCTTATCACAATTTTATTTAATATGAGATGAACTATACTCCCATTGAAAAATCTTTTCTAACCATTATTTTCACTTCATAAAATCTTTGACATTGTATGTTAAATAGTAAAGTTGAAATCATCGCTAAAGTTGATCCCCACAAATACCTACTATTGAAATTAGATGTCACAAGATGAATAGACAAAAGGATAATTTTAATTAGTGAATTTGATATCAAATATGATCATCATAAGGTCATTAAGGGATAGGAAATAACATATCAACATGTAAAGGCACCTCTTGTGGTGACTGAACCTCTTACTATAACCTTCCCAAATGAATCCATAATGAATACTACAAAATATAATGGCTAGAAGTTATATTTTGATGGATATTTTACCATGCATGGATTAGGAGTGAGAATATTTCTGTTAACCACACAAGGAGACCTTATCCCTAAGGATTTTAAATTATCTTTCCCATGCACCAATAACATATTTGAGTATGAGGATTTAATTGTTGGCCTCTAATTATCCATCAAAATGGAACACACAATACCTTAAAGTATTTAATGATTCACAAATAATAATTAAGTTAATGAGGAGTTCTTGACTAAGGATGAAAAATTAATCCCCTATAAGCAATTGGTATATCAGTTAAAGTAGCATTTTTATTCTATTACATTTGAACAAGTGCCAAAGGGGAGTAATAAAGTAGTTGATTCCATGGCCAGTATTATCTCTCTATTTGACCTTCTTGAAGACAGCCTTGAAGGGAAGTTATTGATTGAACATCTGATTTTACCATCCTATCAATCTACGACTCTTCTACAAATGTCATTCTTGATCTCAATCTCCCTTGGTATCATTACATCTATAACTATCTCCATGACAATATCCTTTCCCCAAACCTCAAATACCATCAATGTAGGGCCTTCATCCATAGTACCTCCCATTACAAAATTCTTGGTAACATGCTTAGGACTTTATTGAGATGCATGACCTTAGAATATGCTTCTCTTGTGATCAAGGAGGTCTATGATGGTATTTTTGGTGGCCATGTAAGTAGAATGGCCTTAGCTAATAAATTGATTAGGATTGGATACTATTGGCCTACCATGGAACAAGATGCCTAACTATATGTTTGAAAGTGTGTATCCTACCAAAAATATGGTGATCTTATCCATGCACCCACATAGTAATTGTAGCTTATTATGAGTCCCTACCCATTTTCTATATGGGGACTAGATTTGATTGGAAAAATAAATCCCATGTCATCTCATGGACACAAGTTTATTATCATAGATATGGAATATTTCACCAATTGGTAGAAGCTATGCCATTCAATTACACCACAAGTCTCCAAATTTATAAATTCATATTGAATTAAATCATTTGTCATTTTAGCATTCCTACCAACATCCTATTAGATAACAATAAGTCTTTAAAGAATCAAGAAGTTAAGGCCCTATCCAAGTAGTACCATATCAAGAATCACTTTTCTACCCCCTATTATCCCTAGGGGAATGGACAAGTTGAAGCCAAAAATAAAACTCTTATCAAAATTATCAAAAAAATAGTTAATGTAATAGGAAGGAATTGACATCTACAACTATATCATGAACCCTAGTCTTATCAAATAAGATTTTGAAAACCCATTAGGGCCACTCCATATTCTTTGGATTATGGAATAGAGGCCATATTACCTATAGGAGTGGAGCTTACCTCTTTATGAATCTCATTGTGGGGTATTATCACTAATTGTAATCTTCTATAATAACGGCTACAAGAATTGGAGCTTCTATATGAAAAATGTCAAAAGGACATAAATCACCTACAAGCATATCAAAATAGATTAAAACTCCAATATCATAAGAAAATCCATTCTCAAGAGTTTGAGTTTGATGATTTAATCCTAAAAAAATTGTAAAAATACTAATGCAGACATAGATAAGAACGTAAAATTTGAATCCAATTGGCTCAGGCCTTATAATATAGTTGCTAAGTATGGATCTAGAGACTATAAATTAGCTACACTAGATGGTGAAGATCTTGATGATCTAATGAATATAATTCATCTAAAACATTTATATACTTAACAAGATCCAAATAAACTCTATCTATGGGTCCCTAGTCTTGGGGGTATACCCATTTCCATATCCATTCAACACTTCTCATTCCAATCCATTCTCCCATCCCTGACCCTGGTCTTACAAGTGGGAATCTATTACAAGTTTATACAGTAGTAGGAGATATATGTTTCAACTAGAGAAAACTCTTTGCATTTTTTTGTGATGGGGATTTTTGTTAAAGAATTATTTTGGAGTCACTTTATCCATTTTCACACATATCTTCCATTTTATTCACCTCCTCAAATATACCCCCATCACATTATCTTTGGTGATTATGTCTCCTCTTAGCCTCAAGATAATCCTATCCCCATTTGTCCCTTGATATATTTAAGCCATGTTCCACATGTTCCCACCAATTTAATAATGATGTAAGGGTTAAAAATATGTTTTACTTTAGCGTTTCATATATACTATGCCACCAAATTTTGATCAATTATCATAAACCCCATGTATATTTATTATTGGTTCGATTGGATCCTTGTCCCAATCTGATATTTTGGGTATAATTTACCCCAGTTACATATTTTTTTCATAATTTAGGCCATTAAATATTTCTATGGCTATCAGCTGATACTATCACCTGTACATCTATTTGATCCTTATCTTTTGTCTATTTTGCCTTGTTTTTATCTTGTGTAAGTCTAAATGTGTGTGTTTTTGAATATGAAAGATTATGTGAGTAATCATTTATATTTATAAATATTAATTATATTCTATTATTTATTTTAATATTCTTATTATACTTTTGTATATATTTTATCTTTTTAACTTTAGGGGAACAAGGATGGTTTAGGTGACACTTGATCTTGTTTTGGCCAAAGTCACTTGAAAATAGAGTTCCCTTATGTACCATTTTTTAATGTCCCTTAGACTTACCTCATGTAATTATCATACATTTATCTACTATTGAAATATTAAAATGGATTCCATACATTACTAATGGCTTCCAAAAATGGATACCCATTCCAATCTCCCCAAATCCTATCATCACCAATCTAAACCTAATCATCCTACCATCTTATCCCTATTCTACCTCCTTAGTGTAGGAGGATTCCTACCCAAGCCCCATCTATGTGACATAAAAATTAATAATGTATTAACTTTTAATTAACACATTTATTTACATTTTAAAATTATATATCTCATTACCATTACATTGATATAACATTTATACCATGACATCCGTCACCAACCAACTATCTTATAACATTTCATCACATAACATATCATCTATAAAATCCTAAATCATCATCACATAATTAACCATATATATATCATATCATTAAAACATATATATAATCTATCCACATAAATCAACATCTATCTAACATGACAATCACATCATTTTAAATCAAATGCATACATCCATGTCCAACTAAACCACATCATATTGTAAACATAGCATCCAAATCACATTACAAATAAATTCACCACATCATATAACATCATAAAAATAAAAAAATGTATCTATAAAATTCATACATGTATCCATCACATCATATATATCTAATCGATCCAACTCATAAAAAAGTCCACATCAACATCATATAATCATATAAGTATCCATAGTCAATGTATAATTATTAATACATCCCAAAAATCTCATCATATATATAAAATGTCAACATAGATTCCATGTCAAAAAAATTAATACAATATAAGGGCCTTATGGGTAGTAATATGATACAAAATAATAGAATCCATATCTATATAATCCTCGACTAGGCTCCTGGGGGTCCTCTAGGGTACTGGTGTACTTACTATGATTAGTTAGCTCTAAAATTAGGGGCATGATGCTTAAGTGGCATTGTTTCCTCATATAATTCATTATAACACCAAACCTCATAAGTGAACCTCATAATTTTATGCATCACTTAATCTATCCCCCTTACTATCATCATTATGTCTTTCTTCTTCTTGGCCCTCTCAGCCACATGTATCTCCCATATCAAATCAAGGATCTGAGTTTGTAATTGGGTAATCTTTGCTTAATAACCAAAAATATACATGTCTTGACTTTAGATATATATTTTTAATATAACTACCTAAGCCTATAAGGTATTCACATGTCCTTATAATCTTGTACTTACCCTTGTACTTGGGTTAACTACCCATCATATGCCTTTAACTGAGCCTAGATCTAGTCCTTCTCCATGGTAATCTTGACTATATTTGAAAGTCATGCCTATATCATAGACCTATGTTATGCTAATAAAAATATCTCATCCTCTTTCAATGGAGTCCATGATGATCTTGCACCATCCCCACTCCCACTAGTTTTAACCTACATAAGCTATGCACTACTACCCCAGCTTGAGTCCTACTCCCTCAATCCTAATCCACTATGACTACCTGATCCCCATCACTTACATCTACCTCCATGACATTTGGACCTTCCTATCCATCTTAAGAATATTGTGTTGGGATCTATATCCTTCTATATATCTGTATCCTCATCTACACCTAAAAAATAATCCTAACTACTCCCCTCCATACCATAACCCTACATTTGACTAATCTTATTGGTACTTTCTAATCCCACCATGTTATATAAGCCACTGTCAATCTTGTATTTACTAATAGAGTCTTAAAATCCTATAATATTAGGGTAAGGATATCATAATTCATGCATGTAAGAGCTCTATCTACTAGTATCCACCACTATGGCCTCTCTCAATCACTCTTAGAAAATAAATGTTCCTCACCCAGCACATATTTTGTGAGCCTAAATTGTATCTAAACATGGTCAAGTTGATATTGTTCTATGATAAAAAAATTTCAACTTATCAGATAGCATTCAATAAGCACATATTGAGTCACCTCAACCTCATCATCCTAGCCAACTAAAGTCCCCTATAGGGTATCCATGTGATATATTTTAGCCATAAACTATCAAATGTTTGTCTATAAAATCTCATCTCTTTGGCATGGCCTCTATGCATACCCAACAAAATATACAATCCAAAACCTATAGGTTGATGAAGCTCCCTATATGATAGAGTTCTTAAAGGTTATTAGATCATAATGTGATATTAGCTATAGATCTACAAAAATAAGGATGAACACAGGCTTGTTACTCACTTATAATCCCCCAAATACAACTCTTTATATAGATGGGCCAATACCACTAGCCCCCATATGAATGCCCTAAAATCCTACACCATGTATGCAACTACATCTCCTAGTCCTAGGTGAAACCACTAGCTACTCTTATCTAGTAAGATTATGCTAGTAACAAGAGACATTACTAATAGAGTCAACTAATCAATAGTCCTCTCTTGAAGGCATCTATTAATGTCCACACATGAGTCCTACAAACCAACATGCAATCATCCTACTAATGTATACATTATCACATTGAGTGTGTGTGATTTCAAGTAGATTATATCCCCTATCATTGGAAATCATAACATCCAATATATGTCCTCCAACAACACCATCATCTCTCAAGTCATAAAGTGGAAGGTACTCATCTCTGAGTTCCATCACTCCACCAATGTATTAATCAAGGCATGATAAATATACACCACTATTATCATAGTCATATAGTGCATTCCCATAAGCTCTAACACACCATAATCTATAGCAATCAATGATGTATCTCATGTAAAACCTTAGGCCATCACACTTAAGTCCTCTTACACCAATCAACAAACACCCATCACTAAATTTATTTCAGAATATATTCCCTTTCAATCTCTCTTTCCTATTCAACTCACCTATCTATAATCCATTCCCCATTCTCAACCTTACCTATTCCCAATCATACACCCTAAACACTAAATCCATCATAACATCCCTTACCCAATCCTAATCCTAATCCATCTTAATGTAACTCCAACCTAACTCACCTAATCCACATCCCTTTCCTTAACTCACTTACACTCCTACCATGTTAAATACCCTAATCAACCTATCTACACTAGTCCCAACCCCTACTAATTAACACCTAATTACCCTTAAACCATTATAACTTACATAGTCCTAATTCATCCTAACCTCATTAATACTATCTAACTTCATCTAAATCCATAACCATCTATAACTCACATACCATCTTAACCTATCCTTGTATCCCCCATCCCTTAGCCATTTTCCCCACCCATGTAAGAATCACAACTTGTGAGTTGGCCCTACCCATGATCTTGCCACTACTATTGTTTGAGTCTTATAGTTTTGCATAATTATGACTTTACTCCCATGGTTATGCAAAATTATTGATCATTTAACCATAATATTATGATAATGCAAGTCAAAACTTGTAATATTGCAATACTATAATTCTATAATTATAGTTTTACAATACCACCACTTACATAGCAATATCACATATTACACATGTAATAATGTGATTGAGGGCACTTCCCCCAACTATGGTATTTCACCCATAGTGCCTTTTACCTAATTAACATGAAATAAATTACAAATTTTAAAGAAAATTAACAAAATTCATAGGCTACAGGTTCTTAACTCATTAGTGATCCAACATATTTGGGTCTATGACACTCCCAGACTCTCTGACCATGTTGTGTAGCTTGTGGGATCCAATCCATGTTTTTAGTTTAGAGAATTTTTTTTACCAAGGATAAAAGTCAAAATTATTCCCTTTTTCACTCTTTTATCCTATTTCCCCTAATTACCCTTTTGATCCCTAATACTTTTTTACTCCCATCCTATCACTCCTTTTCTAACACCAAATCTCATCAAATTCTTCCATTAACACAACTAATCATTGATTATCCTCTATATGTTATATAGGTCATGGTATTTCCCTATCATCAACATTAATCCCAAGATAAAAATTCATCAACTTGAGGTATCCTAAGAGTATGTAGGCAACATCTAGTCACAGTCTTATGCCCAAGGATAGCTCGACCACTATTAAACCCAAATCTCCATCCTATCCTAGATGATATCACTCAATAATCATACATCATTTTAAGCTATGTCTCTCATGTAAAGTGGCTCCTTATAATTAATCAACACATTTGGTCTTCATCATTTATTTTCAAGCCCTCCATAACATGTGTCCTTACCATGGGAATTATCATTGGATTGTATCCATCTAATTTCCTTACTTCCTAGACCATATCTCCATCTCAAGCAATTAGTCTTATTAATCAAACTTATTTATAGATATTTTTGATTCATGTAGAACCCATGTCTCAAAACTAAGCCACTTTAAACCCTTATTATAGAACTTGGGTCATTTTAATCATAGACAAATCATTTCTTCAGCCCTTTTAACCCATCTTATCCTCTTGATCTCATCCTACCCCTATGACTTTTATTTAAGTGACCATCTGGGTCATTTCTTCCTACATGCTCCCTCGAGGGGCCATCATACCTACTAACACCATTTCTATCCATTACTATGGTTTTTATTTAAAATACCATTACTCTTTCCATCTTATCCACTCACAATTCCCTTTCAAAGAGGGGCAAAATATATGCACCTAAATCCATTCACCTTGATAAATTCTAGTAATTATGTTGATTTAACCTATAATTATATTTCTTATCTAATTAACTAATATCCTATTTCCCATTTCCTACACCCCAAAAACCTTATTCTACCCCTACAATTAATTAATAATACTTATTAGTATACTAACCAGATCTACTTACCTACTAACCTAACCCATTAAGACACTTACTAATTTTAAAATACAATTTATTCACTTACCCATCTACCACCCTACTAACTAGCTATTAATAAACTCCTACACCCTATTGGAGATT
Organism: Torreya grandis; assembly: GCA_037957365.1. Taxonomy (NCBI): domain Eukaryota; kingdom Viridiplantae; phylum Streptophyta; class Pinopsida; order Cupressales; family Taxaceae; genus Torreya; species Torreya grandis. Next base: position 6,358,359 of record JARHVA010000132.1, read on the forward strand.
TATAAAATTAGAGGATTATATAAATTTCCTATAATTTATCCCTTTTCCCTTTATAATTTTATATTCTAGATATTTCCAAGGCATTAAAAATTCCTTGGAAATTCCCTACCCATTGATTCCAATGGCTCAAAACTAAATTTAACCCATTGATTATTCCCTCTATTTCCTATATAACCAAGCCAATATCTCATGAACACTAAATAGAATAACTTGGAAAATTGATAAATTTCATTTATAAGCATCCTCATTTCATCCATATATCCTTCTCAAAGCCATCATTTAATCAAGAATCCGTTGATGCCATTAACAAGCACAATCAAGCAATCCAATATCTAATATATTTTTCATTCAAAAGTAGTTTGGTAATCTTGGAAGGGAGATACAAGAGGTAAAATTATGGTAATGAATATCATTACAACAATATCATTACATATTTATCCTCTCTATTTTATGTTGTTTAATTTTTGGTTTTTTATTGCTAAAAATAGTAATATAGGGATAAATCCAAAATTTAGGCTACACATTTCATCACTACCTATATTCTTGCAATTTAGTGCCACCTACTTTCTCACATAAAAACCAAATATTGATAGTAGATTTATGGTTCTATAATGGCTTCTAAGTATTAGGGAACACATTGTTTTAAGGTATGATTTTTTTCATGCATGCTAGCCTTCATGGGATGGTCTTTATGCTTCACTAGTTAGTACAAGCTTGTGTTTTATAGGTAGGATTAATTAGGTCCATTAATTTAAAATAATAATACTCTTTATAAATTGTTTTAAGTGTCTTATTTCCATTCAATATAATGGTTTCACCTTGGTGACAACCTAATTTTCTCTCCATTATTTCTTCTATTTCTAGGTAGGTAATTTTCTAAGTCTTCCCAATCTTCTTTACTTCCTTTTCTCCTTCTATTTCATACATGGAGGAAATACCAAAATTTTATCTTTCCTATATTTAGAATATAAGATACATATTTGATTTTTTATAAGATTTTATCTTAATAATGGACCTATATTTATATATTTTCTCTTAGTTATGTTTAGGATCTTAAGTCTTTTATTCACTTTTTATGGGCAAATTGGACTCATTTTCATACTTTCATGTTTCAATATTCATTCAAGATTTTTTGTTACTTATTTTACATTAATGTTTGTTTTTATCAAAAATGAATTATATATGTCCCTTGTTTGATTTTGATTATTATTTATATTATTTTAGATGCATTTTCTAGTTCTTCAATCCTAGTTAGGCTTTGTGTTTTGGCTTGTTGATTTTCCCTTTATTTTTATCTACTTACTTATAATTTTGGTTATAACCTGCACTTATTGATATTGAACCACAAATATTTCCAAGTTTTTAAATAAAAAATTAGATTTTATCATTTACACCATTTTATTGACTATCCTCTATGTGAAAATACTATTTTTATATTTTTAATCCTTGTATCCTTAGGTTTTATCAAATATAATTCCTACATCATACGTAATCAATATTATGGTATTTACATGTAATAATTTATCAAATAGTTAAGTCAATGTATGTATATGTTACTTTTAGTTATTATTTATCAACAATTTTTTAGCATTTATTTTATGTTATGTTTTGTGTTGTTATGTATCTTTCTTAAAACACCATCCCACATTAAACTATTTTGACATGTATAAGCTTATATTGGGGCATATGTAACACATAATATTTTAAATTTTATCATTTACTAACATTTTATATTACAACATATTATATGTGCATAAATATGCTTGAGTTCACACATTAAAGGGTGTATTTAGAATGGGTGGGAATAAATAGTCATACTTTGAAAGAGACATTGGAATTTAATCCTATTACACCATCCCTACTATAAATATAACCTCATCTAGTTCTCTACTCATCTTTCCCTTCCACCTACTTATTCTACATATTTTCTTATGGTGTAAAATTATCTAATATTGCATATTTTATTCCTTTATCATTTGTATATTATATTGGTATAATATATATGATAATGAGGTTGCATTTTGGCATTTGTATTATATCAGATTGACTAATATGATACTATGCTAGTTGATATTATCCCAATTTATCAACCTAACTAATATCATAATAATTGAATTTAGGGTTGGTTATGGTTATTATAAAATTATATATAAGATTCATTTCATTATTAATATTATATATGACCTTCATATATTATTATTCTACTCACATTTTTTCCATAAGGAAGTATTTGGGAGAGTTAGTAGTTTAGAACCTCATGTTGGAGGTTTTGTATTGTGGTGTCATTAAAAATCAATATGAGAGGTCATTGGGAGTTCATAACTAAGTATATATAGGTTTTATTATAAATATTTGAGTTATTCAACCTACAAAATCTCTTGTAAAGTTCCCTTGAACTAAGGTGATGTAGGAACATCCTTTTATTGTGTGTTTATTTACACAATTTTGTCTTGATTAAGTGTTTACAAGTCATGTAACTTGTTTATGATGTGTTATGGGATTTAAGAGTCATAAATTAAAATTTATAATATTATAAAGGTACCAAATAATTATTATTATGGATAGAACTTAGACCTAGGCATTTTCTCACCAATTTCATTGATTTGACTTTTCAAAATTTCTTGTCAGGTTTTAGAGCCTTCAATCATGTCTATAGAAGTTTCAACATTGTAAATTTTATGATTAAGATATATAAGTGGGTAAAGTTTATTTAAATACATAAATGGATCACATGTTAATTCATTTTTATAGTCATGTTATAAGTTAGGGTAGTTATGAATCTCCCAACATTCATGAGGGAGTTTGAAATCAGCTAGATTAGTTAAAGGATATAAAAGACTTAAAAATTTTATGCTATAATAAATGTTGGAGATGGATTATAATTTTAAAGGAGGTGAAAAAAAATACATTTAATGGATATATTTTCATTTTGAAGACAAAAATTTATTGTAAAACCTATGTTCTCTATGTATGCAGTGAAGTTGAATGTGAAAATATAGAGTGTGTGTGAAGAAAGAAATAATAAAGATATGTTTATCACATTTTTTTATTAAACTAATAATATATTTTTAAAATTTTATTGAGGTATAATATGTAGTTTCATAATTTTTTTGAATATATTTTTCATGAAAATTTGTACTCAGGCTTATAGTAAACTGTATGCATGAACAATCAAACCAAATTTGTAACAACTAAATAAAGGGGTTCAACTTAGAGTCTAATAAATCCTAAAGGATTATAAATATTTAGAAGGCACAAAAAATAAACATATATGTTATAAACCTCCAAATAATATTGAGACCACAATAAATCATCACTTAGGTTAGTATAGTCAATATGAACCCTATAGATGACTGAGTTATAAAACTCAAAATCTTATCTAAATAGCGAGCTAAAGAATGAAGAAGAAAAATAATTATTATACAAGGTGTGATATGTTATTATACACCTAATTCAATTGTCACATTCATTTTACATTCATTTGGAAACTTAAAAGAAGAATATATCCACTCTTAAGTTACATAGTCAAACACAAACCCTATTTTAGGGTTTCAAGACAAGATTTTGATTTATGGGAGTTGTAATCAATGAAAACTTATAAAATATGGTAATTATATGAGGAAAAATATTTACTAATATAGTTTTATATTTTTATACCTGTACGGCATTCATACGTACATATATAAAGGATTATGCTTAAACACAGTATGAGAGACCTAATTAGGTCTATGCAAGGTTTGAAAAAGGTATATAATATTTGAGTTTAGCCAATAAACGTTTTGTAAATAATGTAAGTGATATAAGGTAGTCAAATATATCACTATATTCCCAATATAAATCTATACGTGTTTGTATAACAAAAATTAGCCAAAAAAAGGTTACGAGAGAGCCTATCAAAGGAAAGAAATAAGGAATATTATAAAGAGTTATAGTGAGAATTATTTTGGATGGGAAATAAGTTTTTGAGAGGATATAATAGAGTGGAAATATTATTTTAAGATCCTTAAGAAAAAAAATATACCTTTAATCATGTACTAAGTCATTTAGCTTATGAGTTAATGTAAGAAGGGACTAGTCGAGAGTTAAGGTATTGAGATTACTTGAAATGGTAATAGGTAAGGTAGAAGATAAAGGTGACTGAGTGAAATCAATAGCTAAGAGTGCATGGTACACTAATAGGATAAATTTATTGAGAAAGAGATACATAGTTTTAAAACCAAAGGTTAAGGAGAACAATTACAAGTCAAGAATAGAGTTAGGTGTTGTGGCAGAGGTAAAGGTATATATGATTCATGTTTCCATCCATAATAGAAAAAATTATTAAATACCTCTGCATCATTTGGTATCAAAGATACTAAATTCAATGGAAGAGGTATGTTTTTTTTTTGAAAATTTGAATTACATTTTCATGAAAATTCTGTTTAGTAGGTATTGAAGGTTATTTGAAAGGTTTCTTTGAGATGTTGTTATGAGATTGTTAATACAAGTTGAAGGAAAGAGTGAAACATCATAAAATTTAAATTTATGGTTAAATCCCTTAATCCATAGAGGCTTAGAAATAAAATGAGAGAGACTGAGGTGAGGTCAAATGAGGCAACTAAGCTTGTTAAGAAGGTAGGTCAAAGTGAGACCTTGAGAGAGAGTGAAGATAAATAGAGTGTGAAGAGTGAAGAAAAGAGAATTAGAGAGAAAGAAAAAGATATTGTTAAGATGAAGATGGTTTTGGTAAGATTAGAGAAACTATTGTAAGAAATAATACCAAGATTATTTGTACACATCAGAAAGAGAGTGATATGACCTCTTAATTAGATAATAGACAAGAGAAGAAGACAAATGGTGAAGATGTTACCAAGGCAACCTAAAAGAGGAAGCAAAGGGGAAATCAAGCCTCAAAGGTTTATAAATAATGATTTATTTATATGTGTGAAAATATATAAATATTTGAATGAGTATTAAGAATAAAATTCAAATATTGACAAGGAATGGATGACCAGAGGGAATCATGAACAACATGCTAATGTTGAGTAATAAACTGATTATATAGTTGAGTATAGTGATATAGTGTTATGCTACCCTAAAGAAGGTAAAATTTTGATGAATAATAAGGATAAAATGAGTATGAAACATCATAATACCTCATGTTAAGCATGAAATAAGAAGGTTTGAGTCAAATAATGTTTGAAGAGAAAAAAGAATCACAAGGTAATAATTTCAATGTTATTTCTAATCAGTATGTTGATATGATAGTTGATGAAGATGATTTTTATGAAAATATACTTATTTTATTGAATATGATAATGGAATGAAAATAATAAATATAAGTACACAATGAAGCTCTTGACATGAAGGAAGAAACCTTTGAAATGGTAGTAGGAGAATATAAATAAGAAACACATATTGAAGTGCTTGTAAAGTCTAAGTTGTAGCAGGTACAGTTGTCTTAGAACCAATTAAAGTCAAAATATATATGGGTTAATAAGCTATAGAGGAGAAGCATATGTGGTATCACATAATTCAATAATTATAATATTTGAGTCTAATAGGAGATAAGGAATCCATCATAGCATTTGAGTTTGTGTTAATGATGATCTTGAGTCAAGATGAAGATGATATGGAAATCAAGAAATAATCAAAATTTGAAAATAGATAATGTGAACTTTAAAATTAAAATCAAGGTGTTTTTTGTGACTTGTTTGTTGCATATGTAGGTATTATAGGAATATGAACAAACAACAGTTGCACATGATCAATGTGGAGATCCATGGAAAGAAATACATCATCAAAGGAGGATCCATAATAACTTTCATCAAGATTCAAGAAGGTATACAAGATTAAAATAGGCCTTGGGATCTAAGAGGACATGAAATTGCAAGAGATATACATAAGTAAACATCAATGTCAAATTATTTATAACTTTCATAGGAAAGTTTATTTTGCTCCTCGATAGTATGATGCAAGAGCATCCTTTTATTTTGTATTTGTTTACACAATTTTATATTTACAAAGTGTTTAAGAGTCATTTAACTTTTTTAGTATGTGTTTGAGATTTATGAGTCATAAATTACATGTGAGAATATTCTAAAGGTTTCAAAGTATGATTAGGAAGGCTATAACTTGGACCTTGGCTTTTTCCCACCAATTTCCTTGATTTGAATTTTAAAACTTTCTTGTCAAGTTTTGGAGCGTTAAATCATTTCTAAAGAATTTTTAAAATTTTAGTAAAGGTTATTTAAATAAATATATAGATCACATGTTAAATAATTTTGATATTTGTGTTATAAGTTAGGGTAGTTAAGAATTTCCCAATGTTCATGAGGGAGTTCAAAATTAGTTAGATTAGTTATAAGATACAAAAGACTTGTAAATATTATGTTGTAATCAATAATGGAGATGGATTAAAAGTGTAAAGGAGGTGAACCCCAAGAAAGTGAATGGATATTTTTTCATTTTTAAGATAAAAATTGATTTTAAAGCATGTGTTATATGTGAATGTAGTGAAGTTAAATGTGCAAAGACAAAGTGTGTGTGAAGAAAGTAATAATAAAGACATGTTTTTGAAATTTATTGGTACACTATCAAGTTATATTTTAAATTTTATTTAGGTCTATTGTGTAGTTTCAAAACATTTTTGAATATATGGTTAATGACAAATTACACTCAGTTGTGTAGTAGATTAGATGCATGCATAGTCAAACCAAATTTGTAACAAGTAACTAAATAGAGGGGTTCAACATAGAGTCTAATAGATATTGAAGGATCATAAAGATTGTATAGGAATTAAAAAGTCAACACATATGTTTGAAACATATAAATAATATTGAAACTATAATAAATCATCACTCAAGTTAGTATAGTCAATATGAAACCTATAGATGACTGAGTTATAATACTCAAAGTCTTGTCTAAATAGCTAACCAAAGAATGAATAAGAAAATTAATTACTACAAAATGTGTGAGAGGTCAATATATACCTAATTAAATTATCATATTCATTTGGAATTTTAAAACAAGAATATATCCACTCTCAATTTACACAGTCAAACACAAACCTTGTTTTAGGGTTTCAAGACAAGATTTTGATTTATGGGAGTTTCCACTGATAAATTTTTTCAAAAAATGTTAATTCTCTAAGGAATAATGTGTACTAAGTCATTTTTATATCTTTATACATGTACAACATTCATACATATGGATATAAAGGACTATGCTTAAACAAGGGTATTAGAGACCTAATTAGGTCTATGAAAGGTTTGGAAAAGGAATCTAGTAGTTGAGTTGAGACAATAAACTTTTTGGAAAGAAGGTAAGTGATAGAGGGTATTCAAATATATAATTATATTCCAAAGAAAACTCCTTACTTATATGTAAATAGAAATTAGCTAAAAAAGGCTATGAGAGAGCCTATCAAAGGAAAGAAATATGGTATGTTATAAAGAGTTTTAGTGAGAAATCTTTTGTATGGGAAAGAAATTTTTAAGAGGAATTAATAGAGTGGAAATATGATGTTAAGATCCTTAACAAAATCAAGATACCTTGAGTCATGTACGGGGTCATTTAGCATGTGAGTTAATGTAAGAAGGGACTAGTAGAGAGTTAAGGCATTGAGATTTCTAGAAATGATAATAAATAAGGTAGGAGATGAAGGTGACTGAGTGAAATCAGTATTTAAGAGTGCATGGTACACTAATAGGATAAAGTGATCGAGAAAGAGATACATAGATTTGAAACCAAATGTTACAAATAAGAAATACAAATCAAGAATAGAGCTAGGTGTTGTGGCAGAGGTAAAGGTATAACAGAAAAAATTATTAAATACATCTACATCATTTCATATCAGATCTAGTATGTTTTGTGTTTTGAAAATGCTATTTACATTTACATGAAGATTATGTTGAGTAGGTATTGAAGGTTTTTTGGATGGTTGCTTTGAGATGTTATTATGATATTGTTAATGCAATTTGTAGGAAAGAGTGGAGAGGTAGAAAATTAAAATTTGTGGTTAATTGCTTAAGCCACATAAACTTAGAAAAAAAGTGAGAGAGACCTAGGTAAGGTCAAAGGAGGAAAGTAATCTTGGTAATAAGGTAGGTCCAAGTGAGACATAAATAGATAGTGAAGATAAAGAGAGTGTGAAGAGTGAATAGAGAAAGAGAAAGATGAAGGGCTCAAGGAATGAGGATTGACACAAGAAGATGTAAAAAATAAAAAGAAGTGAAGAAAAGATAATTAGAGAGAGGAAAATTGATTATTGAGATAAAGATGGTTTTGGTAAGGTTAGATCAAGTCTTGGAAGAAATAAGACCAAGATTATTTGTACACATAAAAAAGAGAGTGAGATGGTATCTCAAGTAGAAAGTAGACAAGAGAATAAGATAAATGGTGAAGATGTTAACAAGTCAGACTAAAAGAGGAAGCAAATGGGCAAGCAAACCTCAAATTTTTATAACTAATGATTTATTTATATGTGTGAAAATGAGTAAATAATTTAATGAGTATTAATTAAAAAATGTCAAGATTGACAAGGAATGGATGACAAGAGGGAAGCATGAATAACATGCTAATGTTGAGGAAAAATCTTATTGGATATATGAGTATGGCGATATAGTGTTATGATACGCTAAATAAGGTGAATAACTTGATGAAGGAGTGAATGAGTATGCAGAAACACAATACCTCATGTCAAGTATGAAAGAAGAAGGTTTGAATCAAAGAATATTTTAAGAGAGTAAAGAATAACAAGGTAATAGTTTGAATGTTATTTTTGATGACTATGTTGATATGATAGTTGATGAAGATGATTTGTATGAGGATAAAATGAATTTATTAAATAGGCTAATGGAAGGATAAGAATAAACAAAGTTACCTAATGAAGTGATTGACATGCAGGAAGAAACCTTTGAAATGGTAGAAGGATAATATAATAAGAAGCACATACTGATGTGCTTGTAAAGTGTAAGTTTCTATAGGTAGATGTGCTTCACATGTAACCAATTAAATTAAAAGGAGATATGGGTGAATATATTTTAGATAATAAGTATATTTGGTATCACATAATACAAGAATCAAAATATTTGAGTCTAAAAGGAGATAAGGACTCCATCATAGCAATTGAGTTTACATTAGTGATGATCTCGAGTCAAGATGAAAAAGATCTATCATCAAAGAATTAATTATAATTTGAAAATAAATAATGTGAACTTAAAAAGGAAAATAAATGATTTATTTTGTTCGACTTATTTTTTGCATGTGTAGGTCTTTGGAGGAAGAAGAACAAGTAGCAATTTCCCATGATCAATTTGGAGATCCATGGAAAAAAAGACATCATCAAGGGAGGAGCCATAATAAATTTCACCAAGAGTCAAAAAGGTCTAAAATATTAAAATATTCCTTGGGATCCAAGAAGACATTAAATTTAAAGATAAATTTAGAACATAACATCAATTCCATATCAGTTTAGAGGAAAGTTTATTTTTCTCCTTGATAGTATAATGCAGGAGCATCTTTTTTTTAACACAATTTTGGCTTGATAAGGTGTATAGGAGTCATGTATCTTGTTTAGGATTTGTTATGGGATTTAGGAGCCATAAATTACACTTGATAATATTCTCAAGGTGTCAAAGTATGCTTGGGATGGCTAGAACTTGGACCTTGGCAATTTCCTGCTAATTTCCTTGATTTGAATTTTCAAACTTTCTTGTCAAGTTTTGGAGACTTCTATCATGTATAAATAAGTTTTAACATTGTAATTTTTTTTATTAGGATATAGAATGGGCTCAATTTTATTTAAGTTCATACATGGATCACATGTTAAGTTATTTTGATAGTCATGTTAGAACTTAGGGTAGTTAGGAATCTCCCAACATTCATGAGGGAGTTCAAAATTAATTATATTAGTTATAGGGTACAAAATACTTGTAAATGTTATGTTGTAATAAATAATAGAGATGGATTGAAAATATAAAGGAGTTTAACCCCAAGAAATTGAATGGATAGTTTTTCATTTTGAAGACCAAAAGTGATTATAAAGCCTGTGTTCTTTGTGTTTGTAGTGAAGTTGAATGTGCAAAGATAGAGTGTGTGTGAAGAAAACAATAATAAAGATATGTTTCCAAAATTTATTGGTATATTGGTAAGTTCTATTTTAAATTTCATTTAGTTCCACTATGTAGTCTCAAAAGGTTTTTAAATATATGTTTCATGTGAAATTGTACTTAGGCCTATAGTAGATTGTATGCATACACAGTCAAATCAAATTTGTAATAAGTAAATAAATAGAGGGGTTAAACATAGAGTATAATGAATCTTAAATGAGTAAAAACATTTCATATGCCTTAATAAATCAACATAGACATTTGAAACCTCCAAGTAGGATTGAAACCACAAGAAATCATCACTAAGTTTAGTACAATCAATATGAACCCTATAGAAGACTGAGTTAAAATACTCAAAATCTTGTCTAGATATCTAACCAAAGCATGAAAAATAAAACTAATTGTTACATAAGGTGTGTTAGGTCAATATAAACCTAATTCAATTGCCACAATCATTTGAAATTCATTTGAAATATTAAAATAAGAAGATATCGACTCTCAGGTTACACTGTCAAACACAAACCTTGTTTTAGGGTTTCAAGACAAGATTTTTATTTTTGGGAGTTTCCATTAATGAAAATGTATAATTTTTTTTAATTATCTAAGACTATGCTTAGATATGGATATAAAGGACTATGCTTAAATAGTGGTATGAGAGGCCTAATTAGGTCTATGCAAGGTTTCAAAAAGATATCTAATAGTTGGGTTGAGCCAAAAAAAAGTGGAAAGAAGGTAAGTGATATATGGTAGTCAAATATATCATTATATTCCAAAGACAAATCCACACATGTATGTATAATATAAATTATCCAAAAAGGCTATGAGACAGCCTCTCAAAAGAAAGAAATGAGGTATGTTATAAATAGCTATGGTGAGAAGTCTTGTGGATGGGATATAAGTTTTTTAGAGGACATAATAGAGTATAAATATTATTTTAAGAGCCTTAACATAATCAAGATACCTTGAATCATGTATTGATTCATTTAGCCTATGAGTTAATGTAAGAAGGGACTAGTAGAGAGTTAAGGCATTGAAATTGCTTGAAATGGTAATAGGTAAGGTAGGAGATGAAGGTGAATGAGTGAAATGAGTAGTCAAGAGTGAATGGTAAACTAAGAGGATAAAGTGATTTATAAAGAGATACATAGGTTTGAAACCAAAGGTTAAGGACAATAAATACAAGTCAATAACATAACTAGGTATTGTGGTAGAGGTAAAGGTATATGTGATTCATATTTCCATCCATAATAGACAAGATTATTAAAGACCTCTGCATCACAATGGGGAGATTGAAGTATTGACTAGTTCAACCCAGAGTAATATTTATATACTTATACTCTTCTATTTACATACTTAGTAGATTGTATGTCATTTAATACTTTGTGGATGTATGTGTGTATCCTTTCTTAGGATATTACTTATATTAAATAATTTGGTATAGATATAATAATTATTAGCTTTCTATTAATTATACCCCTTTAAAACCATTTATCTTTATTTCATATTTAAAAGCATAGTTAAAACCATTTACCTTTTCCTGAGGTCTAGTGAGAGTTATATCCTTGTGTCTTATGCTCAGAATTTAGATCCATTTTCAATTTACATTTGAGTTTCTAGTTTCCCTATATTACATCTATGTATAACATTTGTCCTTACATGATAATCCAAGTATATACAAGCTCTATTTGATTTAACTTATTCAAGTCCTAGTCTATTGAGATAAAGAGGATAATTGTAGTTCATCCTATATTATGCCTACACAATTATGTTGTTTATTTTAGAGAAGTGGTTCCATAAGAGAATATGGGTGTTATTTTTAGTATAATTAGATAATTTATAAAATCCTTTTATGATCTACATTCGGTATTAGCTGGTAAAAATATACCAAAACCTAGTCTAGTTTCACTTGTAAGTGTAGGAATCCATACAAAAGGAGTTGTATTTTATAGATAAGTGTGATATCCACTTCATGTGAAAACATGAAACATTTTCATTTTAATTGGTTTACATAATCTTACATTTTTAAAACTATTTTTTTTAATTTTCTACATAATTAGGTCAATGAAATTTTCAAGAAATATTTTATATTATATAATTTTATTCACATAAAATTTAGATCAAGTATATTATCCCCTTAATATTTACCCTAAATAGATTACTTGAGGATGTTTAATTATAAATATATAAAATATAAAGGATTAAAAGACTAAATAAATTTAATATTGTCATGTTATTAGTCCAAAATTCATGCAATTTTTTTTACCATAATATTTATGAATCATTTGATTAAATTTTTTATATCATTTTTAGGAACATTTACATGACACTTATAATCTATCATCTTAAAAAAATTAAATATTTTAAAGATAAAAAATGGTAGTTTTATCTATATTTAATGTTGAATTCACGTGATTTTTTTTTTTGTAAAAGTTTTTCTATTTTTCTTAAATTAATTGTTGTAGTGGAAAACTAGGGGAAAATGGCTACTTTAGAACACTTATTGATGTCCAATTATAAAAATCAATACATAAATTAGATTAATTTGTGTTTTCATAAAATACTTATGGTATGCGAGTATAGTAAAATTTATCAAATTATACTTGTAAAAGAAACAAAACTTATAGATCACCTTAAGAACTATGATAAACATCATATAAAAGTTTTAATGTTGCTATTTTTTTTACTTATAATCTAATTTCAAAAGTTAGAAATGCAACTATAGATTTATATTTTTATAAAATAATAGCTACTATATACCAAGCTTCAGAAGTGGGAAGGCTATTATACTTGAAATTTTTATTGTTTTATACTAAGATGAGGGTGGTTCAATTTTTGAGTTTTTATTGTAGCTGAAAGATATTTGTGATGAACTAAAGGAATTTTAAGAACATGTAGATGACCAATATTCAATTTTTGTATTACTACATAAATTTCCACCATCATTTGACTCATTTTTTGATTCATTACACATGATCATGGAAGCACACGATCCTAATTTTCAAAAGTTGTCTACATTTCTCATGTAGAAAAAAAGAAAGCAAGATTAGTCAAAATAAATAACATAATTCTCCAATAAGAGTGCATTTCATACATAAAATTTCATGGTTAAATGAATATAATATATTGGTAATGGTTCATCCAATGATAATACCATCAAAATTGGTGGAAATAAGTCAAGGTGAAAATAATACTATTGTAAGAAACTAGAACATTTGAATAGAAATATTCATACATAATAATATGATTCTGAAAATAAATGAAAGAAGTCACATTTTTAAAATGTCATTGAAGAAGATAAAAAAAATTATCAGTGGATTATTTTACATTTTTAATAGTAAAAACAAGTTGGAAGAGTAATAAATGTGGTACTTTGACTCAAGTGCATCCTGACACTAAAGATGTCACAAAGACTAGAATGTAAATTTTATTGATGATTATAACAATGAATCTATTTCCTTAGGTGATAGTTTGGTTCACTATGTAAGATAAGATGGTGATGTTTGCATTTCCTTAAATAATTAAATTAATTACACTTTAAATATTTTTTTGTCTGTGCCTCATATGAAAAATAATATTCTTTTTATAAGTGAAATAACTAAAAATTTTATGTGGAGTTTAAAGGGGAAAAATTCTTGATTATTAATATTAATGAAAACAAAGTTACTTATTGGTATTGGTAATAAGGGATTATCTAAGGCATTGTATCCCAAAACGAAAACAAAATATGCACTAGTAGTGGTTGAAATCACTAATGAACTATGGCATAAGAGGTATGATCAGTTTGGTTATCAATATTTTCATAAATTATGTAAGTAAAACATGTCAAATGTAATTTCATCTAATCAAAAGATTCAAAAGGTGTGTTTATGATGTTAAATGGATACAAATTTTATACATTTATTTGAGATTAATTAAGAATGGAAAGAAAAATCAGAATTAGATTTAGTACAATTGGGTTTGCATGGTCTAATGTAGACACCTTAAATATATGGATATTTATATTACTTATTGGCAATAGATGAATTTTATAGGAAAATTTTGGGTTGTTTTCTACAAATAAATTCATAATGTTTCTCCAAATTTATTTCTTGGAAAGCTATGGTAGAGAAACAAGGAAGGAAACATGTAAAAAATCATAGATATATTAATGGGGATAAGTTTTTATTTGCTAAATTAAAGTAATTATACATGAAATAAATTATAAAAAATAAATATTCTAATACTATAATTAATTCATGGGAAAGTATAATATGATAGTCAGGGAGATGGCATGATGTGTAGTAAATACAAAATGTACCAATTGGTATTGGGTAGAAGTTACAGATACAACTGTGTACATTTTCAACCAAAGTATCACACAAACCTTGAAAAATGTAACACTAGAAGAATCATCATTTTTGTAAACACTTAGTGTAAGTAATTTTCATGTCTTTGGATCCATTACTTCTATATTGGGAAAATTTATGTGTTTATTAGTTATTGAAAGCAAAATAATGCATATATATTAATTTACGTCTCTAAATACATGACTTTTGTGAGTAAATATGTTATTTTAGATGATAAAGTATCATTATTTTATGATAATGCTCAATATAATTATATTATTGTATTGATTAATGATGACATTGAAAGTAGAACATGTTTTATTACTAAAATTGAACAATGTTAAAAGATAGAAAAATTATAAGAATCAATTTTTAATGAAAAATCTAGTGGTAAGAGAATCTATATCATTATTCATAATTATATTAATGAATCCAATAAAATAGGCCAAATTGGTACCATACCATGATGAAATATGTATGAAAATATGAAATTCCTTACATGTTGGAAGGTAAATCCACAAGGTCAAGAAAATAGAAGGTAAGGTGGAGAGTAGGTAAAGTTTTCCCTTACTATTATTTTTTAGGTATTATAAGAAAGCATAGTTTCAAAGACCAAAGTAAAACCTAAATGGAAGTATTTAATGAAGGTTATTCAAAGAGGATGAGGCATATAGAAAGATAAAAACAATGTTATATCAATTAGATATCCCAAAATTATTCAATAATTAATAAAAATAGGAATTGAGTTTCCAAAAAATTAATGCATAAATATCTCTTAGGGGATATGATATTTTGGTTAGTCTCAATATATACTATAATTTTTTTTGGAATTTATCACTCTAATAAACAAATAGGTGCAACATGATGCATTCAAGACATGAAACACTTCAAGGAATAAAATAATATAAGGAACCTAGTATTCAACACTAGTTACTAATCTACTTAGTGGTTGTAACATCTCATTACCCATGTATTTTATTAATATTGATTAGTGACAATAGGGACATTTGGATAAATTATTTTATTGGAAACAAAACTAAAACCTAGTTAAGTTCATATATGTATTTAATTATTATTATTGTAATAATAAATAATAAGTTCAGTTTAGTCCTTAATGGATGGTGTTATATTATTTTAAATAACTATTTAACACTATGTTATATTAGGCATACTTATAGTTTTCTAATATTTCTTCTATTTTTTATAGATTTGTTATAAATCTTTATTAATATTATGGTTAGTGGTTAGTTTATTACACTAATATCACCTACCTTGATTGTAGCATTCTTATGAGCTATTTATATGGCTATATTATAATATAATATTAATGACTTGTGGATTCTTAATACTTATTTTATTGATTAATATAATTAATATAGAAATCATTGTAATAATTCATATCATAAAGTATGAAAATTAAACATATATCTAAATGTATAATATTCAAATTAATTTTTGAACACAAGATTACTAAATATGGTATGTACAATAGAAGAAAATATACTTAACAATTTCTTATATCATGTAATACTAAGATAAATGGAATGCAACAAGCAAGGATGTAAGTAAGATATGAGTTGGTTGATGTAGGTTATGTATCCTTTTTCATGCCTAAAATAATGTCAGCCTCATGTCAATAACATCTACCACTATGTTCTAAATTAGATAGTTATCTCCCTAGATATTTTTCTTCTCTATTTGATATAGGTAGATGTTCTTATTTTTAATTTATTTCTAGGTTTGATCCTAACATATGATCATTTTAATCATACATATAAATCCATATTCTTTATCTAAAATCCTATGCTCACTTGTGAGGGTACTAAACTTAAGAAAACATAGGAAGTGTATTGGACTAACATGACCCTAATCACCTCCATTAATGATTTATTGTTTCTTATAAATATAATATATTAAAGATGAATATCAAGGAACATGTAATTATTACCCTTAATGTGAAAGTGATATTGTGATAATTAAATATATGAGTTCACATAATGATATGGATTTTTACACTTGAAAACATTTTCTCTTGAATTAACTTGTTTTGCTTTAAAATTGGTTGATGATTACTCATGACTATTTTTTTAATTTTAGAAGAACAAGGAAGTTTTCATCAGTGTATACTAGTGGATATATGATTGATAAATATGTTTCATATGTATAATAATTATACACTTGATTTTTATTTATAAGCATCTATTTTGGAGATGTTTCATTGCACCAACATCTTAGGAAGATGGGACAACTAATAGGAATGATTTGATTTTTAATTTTGATTATTTTTGGATGAAGGAAAAAACTATCAAGTTTGGTCGATAACATCTAGACAGTAGAAAATGAATCTTATGTTTAAATCAAGGAGATAAGAACTATGATATGATGATATGGAGATGTTTTAATATGATAGTTTACTAGTTTGGCATAGACTAGGATAATTCTTAAGGGGATTGGTAACAACTTGCAAGGGTTGGACCCATAGATATCATATAGATGTTAAATAATGGTGAATAAGAGGATTATACATGTGTGTAAGTCATGTATAGTGAAAATAGATCAAAAGTGACATTTATAATATTATAATACCATATTTTAGTTCCTATGTGATTTTGTGTTGTGTATTGACTATCAAGAAGTAAAATGTAAAATTAAAACAAACATATATGTAGTGACTATAAAGTTTCTACATAGATACTGATTAATGTTGAATCACATAAATGTTATATCAAATAAATACATAGATGAACTGAGTATAAGGTGTCTCTTATTGAACTTGTTTATATGTTTATTTTTATTTACCAATGAAATTTTATAAATACTAAACTATTGAAATAATGATTTATATCTATTGAATATATAATATATAAAATCTAAAATGGGATATAAATAATAGTTAATAATGAAATGCACAAAACTAACATGGATATGATTTATGATGATTGTGTGCATAGATAGATGATGTAAAATTGGCCAAAAACACTTGTAAATATGTTGTAGCCAAAAACATGATTATGTGATGTATTTGGACATGGTCTTACTAGGTGGACATTGGTGCACTATGGCCTTATCTATTGAATATGATTTCATATTATTTTATTGTGCATTTTATGTTTATGTGTTAATGCCTACAACTATTATAGATGATTGATTGATTGCCAAAGTAGATTTGACACGTGAAATACATAAAATAGTAAAACCCTAGTTCCTATAACTAAACCAAATATAAGATCAAATAAAAAGGGGGATTTGGGTAATGAGAATAACCAAGTTATCTTAAAAAAAATTAATTAATATTAGGTCTACCTACATATCCAAAAAATACATTAGAGTAATGTATTTCTCCCTCCTAGAGTGAGTGTGTGAATATTTATATTTTATATATGATTATAAATAGTAAATTACCTTTAATGTTTGATGATGAGTTCCTTTGACCTATAATAAAATATATTTATACTTATCCTCTCACTAATAGAATAAAACAAAAATTTAATTGGAAAGATTATTGCTCTTTTGTTCAATGTGTAGTAGAGTTTCCAAGTGATTTCTAGATGTATTTTGAATTGCATTGGTATGCTTATTTAAAGGAATATTGGAATATTTTTGTTAACAAATTTTTTTAAAATCATGGGAGGGTTAATATGAAACATATTAAATTTGAAAATGTACCATTGGAGGATGAGGGAAAAAGCCATACTAGTTGATAAGGATGGGTTGTGGAACTGTCTGCTTAGATTGGTCTTATCCCAAAAGGAATGAGACTATTGAGATTTTGATTATAGTAACCTATAATAAGAATAAATATTATTGAATGATGTTTCTAGTTATTATAATATATTAAATTAATAAGTGAAGTCTATCGTATATGTTACAATTTAACGTAATATAAAATAGACCATATGAGGTAAGGATGTAAAGATTAAACATTTTCAAACACTTAATAATTAAATTTGAGTGTCCTTATTTTCCACCCATTTAATATAGTGATGTAATGAATTTAAATTAATAGATTAAAGGAGAATGAAAAAATAACTGTGTATACACACTTTATATTTTTATTTGAAGCTTTATCATTCAAGGTTCCTTAATGAAAGACCTATAATAATGCCACCTAAATTAGTTGCTAATAATATTTGAAAATTGAAAATCTAAAACTTGAAATTTGAAATTTTGAAAAGAGAGAAAGGAAAGAATACACATGAAAGAGTATGAAATCAAATTTAATTTTAACTTTAAAATGGAAAAGTGTGTGTCTTCCCTTATTTAAAAATTTGGAGAAATGTTGAACCTATAGTGAAAAGAGAGCGATCATGTCTCAATTCGAAAACTAATGAATGTTTTTGAGTGGGAAATATTATATGCTCCAACTCTCATCTATACGTGGAGTAATATTTTATAATAATGAAGGGGTGAAATCAACATATGTGTATTTATATAATTAAAAAAATAAACGTGTCTCACTATAAATGGAAAAATTAAAATCATAGATGTTGAGTGTCACTAGATTCTAACATGGCCCACTTGAAAAATGAAATGAATTAGACCACTATAGATAGATCAAAATTTTATGAAACTCTTATACCTTTGGAACTTTTTAACTTTAAAAAGTGAAATTATAAATTACCATGTATAAACATGAGCATGAATGAATAGCATGCTCCTTATATCTATATTGAATTGATACATAATTCCAATTGAACTTGTAATTATTAGAAAACTATAACTTGTAACTATTTTCTACATGAACATGCATGTGCATTAAGATATGTTAATTGGTATTGAAGTAACTATATGGATGAGTGTGAATGCATGTCACATTCCCCCAAAATATAATTTTTTTGAATCATGTTGAAATTAATTAAACTATATACTATGGTAATTCTAAAATTTGTATCTTGTGGCAATCCCATTATAATGCCACTATTTAGAGATGAGGGACATAGTCTGCAAGCCACTAGTCTCAAAAAATAACTATAGAATATGTGAAATCTATAATCATTTAGTATTATATTAAGGTTTGAATTGTATTTCATAATAGTATTTTATAAATCATTGAATTGCATATGAAACATGTATTAGATAGATATATTATTGAGGCACATAAAAAACATATGCATGATAGGTATAATGACTCAAGAGTTAAAAAGGAATAAATGCACAAAATTAATAAGTTCACCATAGTAAAAATTAATTAACATTAATTAATTCCATATAATGTCATGTAATTTTCATAAAATGTTATACATAAGGCCCAAAAGCTATGTACAAGGGACATGTGATGGTCACATAATTACACAAGGCCAAGGGACACACACAAATGGCATTATGATTTCTTAAAATAAATAATATGCATATATTTAACATGCAAGACTAAATTCCACACATAATAAAAAAATGGGGAAGTTTTGAAAATAGGCATAGATAAAAGTGTGTGGAATTCAACAAACGGTGCATAACATGTTATATTATTTTTCAAAATTAAAAAATGGGGAAATTTTAAAAACACCAAATGGGATAAAATTACCTCTTCTATTATTATAGGAGGTTCCATTTATTTAAATCATGAAAATATGTAAAAATAAATTTACATACACCATTCACATTCAAAATTGTGTGTGAGGTGTTTAGATAGGAAATTTTAGAAAGGGATATGAGAAATAGTAGAGAGAGAAATATATAATATTATAAATCAAATAAATAATAATGTACATGCAAAAAAATTTAAAATCACATTTTTTGTGCATACAATAATGGAAATTTCAAGTGAATAGATAGTTTAACATGGCATGATTTATAATTTAGAAAACAGTGATTAACAAACTTAAAAAAAGATTAATACATAACTAGCACAAAGAAAAAAATAATACACAAAGTTATTACAATATTTTTTTTGATATTATCCTTTAAATAAATCATAAAATGTTCTTTCAAACTCTTTATTTCTACAAAATTTCCTTACAATGTCAAACTTTCCTTTACACTTAACTGCTCACCTATTTATATTGAAAGTCAAATGTAATTATTTGATATCTAATTTATTAAAGTAAACCTTATATTATTCAAAATTTAAATTTTAACCTTATTTAAATTAAATATGAAATTAATACATTAAAATCTAAAATTATATTACAAAAAATGTTAGTGTAGGACTTTATTTCCATTTATTTATTTTATTTAAGTTATTCCTACGTGTGCTTTAGCTTGATTAGGTGTCATGTTTCATAGGGACTTACACATGACCATTATTTGTAGCTAATTGGTGGGAGTTAGATGCCTGTTATAATCTATATCACCACTTATCATCTCACCTTTTTTTACATTTACTTTAAAGCTAGATAAATAGAAGAATCTATATTATTTTTCTCTCTCTTTGATTTCTTGATTCACCAATTACGTGTGTTCAATCTATGGTCATTAGTTTTGGTCCTCCTCATTTATAGATGATTCTCACATGGAATAATATCATTGGTGTTGGTAACTACCATAATTTTTATTTTATTGTATAATAGTTTGAAATATTGACTTTGTTGATGAGGCCATGAAATGGATCATTATATAAATAAAAAACACTATTTTCTCTTCCATAAATCATGTTTTAAAAGTGGACTTAGATGTAGTTTTAAGAACTTGTATTTGTTTTAGAATAAATCATAGGATATATATCTAGTATATTATTTATAATTCATTACAGTGTATATTATTGTTATTTTCTAACAAATTGTTGTATATGTAGGCTAAAATGAGTCATGAATAAAAATAATAAAGTTCAAAGTTGTCAAATACCAAATCAAGAATAATATTTATGTAGCTCTAGATATCCTTAGTAGATTCAAAGTCCCATATAAATCATCTCCAATTTTATTTAGTTTAGTTTTATATGGATTTACTATCTATGCATGATTAGATAAGGCATACAAAAAATTTTGTATAAACCAAAAATAGGTCTTGTGTTTTTATGTTGGTTTTTTTGATGTTTTGGCATGTGAATGTGTAAAGACATAATTGAAAAGTTATAAAAAATAGTAAAAGTAATCATTAATAACATCCATATACCTAAATCTAATTTCATACTCAGATTCATCTCAAAAAATTATGAATGTTCAAATAAATAATCATCTTGAATCAAGTACGTATGCAAAAGTTATGAGAATTTTAGTTGGCTATATACATGAACAATTATAGATCTAGAGTCCATTACTCTATGTCTGATGTCCATCAATATAGCTTTGCATTTGCATAGAATTTGACTTGAATATGCTAAGAATGCATTTTGGGGTTTAGGATACTATATATATATATATATATATATATATATATATATATATATATATATATATGTATGTATATATATATACATACATACATACATATATATGTATGTATATATATATATATATATATATACATATATATGTATATATGTATATATGTATATATATATATACATATATATGTATGTATGTATGTATATATATATACATACATATATATGTATATATATACATACATATATATGTATATATATATATACATATATATGTATATATATATACATACATATATATATATATGTATATACATATACATATATACACACACATATATATATATACACACACACATATATATATATACATATATATAGATACATATATGTATATATATATATATATGTACACATATATATACATATATATATGTATATATATATGTATATATATATATATGTATACATATATATATATACATATATATATATATACATATATATACATATATATATATATATACATATATACATATATATACATATATATACATATATATATATATATATATATATATATATATATATATATATATACCTTTCAAAAATAGACTTCAACAAATACAAAAGCCTGCAACCATGGAGACACGAAGACAAAGAGTTCCAATGATTATTTCTACCTATTTGTAGACATATATTTATAGTATTTACTAAATAGGTATTTTTTAAGAAGGAAATATATTTTTATTAATCCAACTACTATGAATATCTTACATATAAGTTTTTTTAAAGGAACTAAATTTGTTACAATGTTATTTGTTATATTGTAATGATAAGAAATCAGTTCCAAATTGATTTTTTAGATTGTTAGAATAATAAATCAGTTCTAAACTTAATTTTTATGTTTTTAAGATTGTAAAATCAGTTCTAAATTGATTTTTAAGATTTTTACTCTCAAATAAGAAGTTTTTGAAGAATATTTATTATAAATACAATATTCTTATTCTTTGTGATAGTAATAAGTTAGAAGATCTTAATAGATAGTAGTAGAAGGTAGAATTGGGTTATTTTTTATATTGTAAGAGTTTTAAAAATTAATAATATTTTAATTACTTTTATACAAATCTAAGTGTTTTATATCCCTATTTACAGGGAGAGCAAGTGCCCACTCAACCAAGGAAGCATGATCAAATATGGTATTTATATGTTTATGTTATTATGTGTTTTAATATTTCATTATTTTATATAAATTACTTTTTTTATATTTTAATCCTACAGGTCTATATGTTAGTATATGTGTGCCTCAATCAAGTTTAATTTCAAGCATTTCTCTTTCAAAGTATTTTTATTTCAGCAACTTAGATTAAAAGTGTGCTTACATTTTCTGTAATTTATATTTCTGTAAATATATTAAAAGTGTGTTTCCTTTAAAACATTTTTAGTTATAGTAAAATGTGTTTCCCTTCCAATAATTTAAGTTTAGAAATTATGTTTCCTTTCACAAGTTATATATCATATTTTTAATTCAAGTAATTAGATTATATATTTAGAGTAAATTTTACACAACTCCTAGGACAACTATTAGTAATTATATTTGACACCTTACCACATACTTTCATTAGACACTAGTACTAGTTTGAGATGACATCAACCAAGGTAATTTGATCTAAATGAAAAGATTTATGACACTCATCATTTTTGGCATCATTTTTGGGGACCTTATAGGTGTTAGTAAGGTATAACTCATAAGCTAACAATTGATTAATAATGTTTCTCATAAATTAAATAACTTTATGAATATTCTAAGATATTCCAATAGAATATATATGCCTAAGAACATCCATAAAACACAAGTTAAACATGGGAGATAATATAGGAAATATATTAAACCTTAAAAATAGGCCTAGGGTAGGAAGAACCTTTCCCTACCCTATTATCCTAGACCAAGATCAGAATCCTCCAATGAATAAAATATCCCCATCCATACTACCTAATTTTAGAGGGATGCCAACATAAGATCTTGATCTATTCCTATTTGAATTTAAAGTATTATTTCAATCCTATGATTACAAAACAAAAAATCAAAAATTTTATTTATTTATTTTTACACATAAGGATTTGGCTATGAAGTGGTTTATGGGTTTTCAACTAGATTCCATTCATTCATGGGATGAAATGGAAAATTTATTCTTGGAAAAATATTAGGACTATTTTAGGGTAATATATATGAGGGATAAATTATTTTATATAAAATAAAATGAAGATTAAATTATATAAGATTAATTAAATTGATTCTTCTTTGTCTATAAAATATGTGGGTATGATTTAAGTAAAGACCTCAGTAAGACAATTTTATTAAATGTATTAACTATATGAGTTGAATGAATATATCAGTAAGATATTTTTTTATAGGGATTAGATGATTATGACTGAGAGTGTTTCATCTTATGGTAAAAATAGATGTGAATAAACTAAGTCTCAATGATATTTCTAAAGTATTTAGGAACTATTGAAGAACACATGATAGTAGTAGGAAACTAAAAATAGGGAAAGGAAGTGATGTTTATGATAACTCATGGAGGAGATATCAAATCTTTAAATAGACACTTTGGTTCAATTAAACACCACACTAGATAAATTGAAAGTATAATCTAATTCCACTATTGAACCTATAGCTATGTATTGCCCAAAATGTAGATTGAAACATAACCTCTAAGACCACCATATAGATATGATAGGAATGTGTGGTATTTTTGATTCAAAATATCATGACATAAAAAAGTGTATCCTCCTTCTTGTCCTTAAAAATCAACTGAAACACATTACCCAACCAACATAAGAACCCGATTACATATGAAAACAAGGGAATAAATTTATTTATAATCAAAATCAAAATCACCTTATTCCTAGAGATTATTCTAATATATAGATGATGTTATGGGACAAGAAAACACCTCCATAAAAATGGGGACCACCAACATGTTTCAATGATATTGGAAATCACAAAATTCATGGGTGTCAAAGACAAATTAGTAACCATGAAAAAATCAACAATGGGTACCTCAACAAGAATTTAATCAACAAATAAAATTTCCACCTAAACTAGTGTTCCTTACTACTCATACTATCCATCCTTCATAAATAAAAAAATTAACTCAGCCTTAATTAATTCCACAATAAATATTAAACCCCAACAATATACAAGAATCCCCTATCTATGGATAGAAACAAAAAATAACTATGAGAATCAGTACTATATATTGTTGTAAAGTTTAGTTGTGTTCAGATAAAACATTAACTAGTTTTCCACTCACAAACATATAAATTATAAAATAAATATAAAGTTCAATCCCTACCAGTGATAAATACAAATAAAAATAAGACATTCAATAATTATAAGAGGAGTTGACATGTTATATTGAAGAACCTAATCTAGCTCTAGATTCCACCAGTCTAGCTTTGAAGATGCTTAGTGTCACTCCAAAGAAGGATAAACCTGAGATAAAAAGTATTAAACATTATAAATAGGGTTAAAAAAAATTTATAACACTCATGATGAAACATATAATCACACACTGCTATAACACACTATTTTTAGTTGGGCATAAAACAATCAAGATTATTTTATTTCAGATTTGTGTTATCCACTAACATGTGTGACTATTAGAAGAAGAGTTATTCAAGAACATAAATACATTACACATGTTGAAAAATCATATTATACCATTTAAATCTATCATGAGTGAACTTACTAAAGTTAATTTCATCCATATATAGACAAAAAAATTACATCCCAACCAAGAAAAGTGTTAAATATAAATAATTGGTTGATTGATGAGCAATAAAGTATAATTTAGAATTATTAGTAGGAGTATTTAAGAGAAAATAATATAAAATTATTTGACTAAGTGTTATTTTGGATAAGCTAAGTATGAATGCCAGGTTTCCATTATAAATAAGGCTAACATACACACAAAATTAATTGATGTAAAAAGAAGCATAAAAGTGTTATTTGTTATTCAAAGATAACCATAGCCACAAAACCATTAAATTTTAGGTATCCATTTTTAGTTTTCATATATATATAAATGTGTTTCCTATAAATATATATTTCATACTTGTAAAAATATACCTCCACCATCTTAATAATTTTCAAATCATTTCTATCAACCAATCATCCAATTACTATAATCCCAAGCCCATTTATTGAGGCCTTGACCACAAAATTAATATTATGTTTGGCTATGGGAATGTTAAAAATAACTAGTGTATAATAATGAAATGGTAACTTTTATGTATAAACATAATATTTTGAAACTTTTATCAATTGACACTCTTTATCTTGTAGGAACCCATCTAGTCTTAATCTCTCTGAGTGCATGCCTTAAGGGGTGCATTGGGAAAGGGGTGGGTAGACTATTGGTTCTTTGCAAAATTATTGTCCCTTTTGCCACTTGTTATCTACACACTTATCTCCTAAAAACCATGTCCCTAAGCTTGTTATTGTCTATTATACACTCTTCATTCATTTCCCACCTTTTATTCCCCTTTTCCTAGACTAAACCCCCTTTGAATATTTACAATACTAGGTTGACTGTGTCAACCTTGTAATCTTCTGGGTGAAATTAATTTAGGGTCTAGGTCAACTCTTGTATGACATAGTGAATTTTTGTCCACAACTATACTAAGTTGACTAGGTTAACCCTATTAGTGAAAACTTTTGGAAGGGCTTAGGGTTAAATCTTCTTATATATACAAGATCATTTTTCCATTATTTAGATAAGATAATAAGAAGTAAGAGTTATTACACACATTATTATCCACCATTATACTTGAAAATCAAGCTTAGGTTTTCATAATTTCTTTAGAGATATGGATATTGTCATTTGGATAAGTCTTTGGGATACATTGATAGGTTGTGTAGCCTATTGCTAATTTATCCTTTTCATCCTTACATACCAAAATAACCTCTTTCAAAGCACGTTGGCCAAGGGAGAGACTGAGGCTCAGTGGGTTCATCTTCAAAGGTAAGTATTCCTAACTTTGTTCCTCTTTTGTAAGAGTATATAGATATGCATTTGTACTTCTCTTATTTGTATTAGTATGTTGTATACATTGACATCAGTACATGTCTCTTATGCATGTTTACTTTTGTTTTTTATTAACCCCACTTTATGCTACAAGATTTTGTGAACACTAGATTAGAATTTAATTTACTTGTTATTAGTTTAGTGAATATGAAAATATAGGTATTAGTTAGGGTTATTACTTGATTGTGTTTGTTTGGAGGCTTTATAACGCTTCCCAGTATTAATGTTATGATAAGATATCCCTTAATTGGGTCTAGTAGATCCACATATTGGTCATGTTCTTGATTATATAATGTATCCCCAATCGAAAGTGTAAGTAGGATATATCTTATTTGAGTTAGTATTGATTTATAGACTTGATGCATATATAATTTCATACATTTTGATGAACCCAAGATAAATATATACAATACTAGGTTGACAAGGTTGGTATAGTTTTATCTTTTGTGCATTTATAGTTTGATTTCACATTTTTCATTATTTTATAATTTTAATTATTATTTTTTTGTATTTATGATACTAGGTCAACAAGGTTGGTATAGTTTCTAACTTATGTGTGTAGGTTTAACACATATTCACATCAAAATGACTATGTTCTATTTTTATAATTCTTCATCAAATACATGTTAGTGGGTCAAACAAGTTGACATAGTAATTTTTTTCACTTCTAGACAAGCTACTAGGTTGATTAGGTTGACATAGTACACTTATAAACTTTTAGAAAACATACTAGGTTGACCAAGATGATATAAAACATTTCAAAAATTCTAGAAAAAATACTAGTTCAACATGTCGATATAGTCATCTTCAAAAGTTTCAGCAAATAGGGAACTGCAGAATTAGGTTGACCTAGTTGACATAGTTAGTAAAATTTGAAGGTAAATATCAAGGAACTTCAATACGAATCTAACTTTATTTATCATCTTCCAACCCACCAAGGTTACTTTATCTTTTTCTCTATCATTTATGTTGTTCATTACAATTATATTTTTCACAGTTTATAGTCTTTAAATCTGCCCTTATACAAAAAACAAGGTGGACATAGTTAACCTAGTTCTATATTTTATCTTTTGATTGATAGACTAGATCTATACTATTGACATAGTTCTTAAAAAACCATTGATTTAATAGTATAATAGAGTTACTATCGAATGTATAATATAATCTATGCATACACTATCATCTAGACTAACAATGTATTATGTTTTAAAGTTGGAATTAACATCTATATGCTAGTAGTTCCTTCACACTTTTACTTTTAGTTTCTTGCATGTTTAAAATAGATCACTTAGTATAATTAGGTGTTTTTTAAATATAAAATTTACTTTCACTATTTTTCTCTTTCTTTCATATACTACCAAATCACATAATCTTAAAATGCACTAAAAAATTGTCTACCCAAAGCCTACCTACTTGGATTTCATCACCAAGGGGGAAGCCAACTTGGTTATCTGACTAAGTATAAACATGTGGTTAATTTTATATACTATAAAATCACCCAACATCCTTATCTTTATGGTGTTTGAAGTGAGGGGGTAGGCCCAAATACCAAGACAAAACCATTGCCAACATAGAACCCTTGTAGCCTAAATGTCCTAAAACCATCCATAGATTACTTTCTAGTTCCCTACATTTAGCCAACTCCCTATCACACTTAAAATAAAAATTTAATAATCTAAAAAATATCAATATGACCACTTAGTTAGAATTTACATTTCAATTTGACTGCTTGTTTTTTTTCTCAATTATATGTTGTATTTCAAGAACTTACATTGTCCAATATTAGTGAAATGTTTTGTGCTATGTGCCTCAATTGGATAATCCTCATTGACCCAGCTTATTGTGTGTTTGTTTTCATTTCTTAATTTCAAAATTACTTTCATTTTTTTTCTTTTTTTAGTACACTGTCATTCTATTTGACATAGTCTCTTACAAACTATTAGTTTCCCCTACCTACATTACTGAGTCAACCCTGTTGACATAGTATTATTCTCTACACCTCAGGATATAGTACTAAGTTGACCCTATTAACTATGTATTCTTATCTTCTTATTTTATATCCTAGGTTATAGTACTAGGTCAGCCCTATCAACTTTGTATCCTTGTTTTCTTAGTTTCTAAACCCTATTTTCAGTACTAGGTTGACCTTGTCAACTCTATACTCTTATTTTTCCCTTCTTATTTCCCTACTTTTGCATCACATTTTCCTTATTCAGTTCTTCTCCATCATGAAATTATTATTCAAATAGAAAACTAAGTTGAATTCATTGGATATGATGAGTCTTACCAACCCTCATAGTGTCTCCCATAAGCAAATTATGGATCCTCTATTAGATGAAATTAATTTTCATATAGCCACTTTCACTACAACCTATATGACCCCTCCTCATTCATATTCACTTCATAATCATGTCTTCTCACTTGAAGATCAACCCAAATTAAATAATACACCTTAAATTCTCTTATTTATCTCTTAATTTCCTCAACATCAAGGAAAGGATCCTTCTACCATTTATCATATCATGATTAGTGGTCAAATTAAAGAGCCTCATACACCTTCTCCCATGTTATCACATGGATTTTGGGATACTATATTATTTTCTTCTCATCTTCTTCCCTCTATTTTGACCCCTTCTTATACCTTAACTTATTATTTGACTTCCTCTACCTCTATGCCTAGTATAGGCACTAACATGGTAGGTTCTACATATAATGGGCCTCTTCCAAGACCCACTCTCCTTAAGTCTTCCAATAGTTGATCATTTTATACCCATGGTAATCATTCCCCTGGTGATTTTTCTTCTCATCCCTTTACTAGTCCATCTTTTTACACATAAGAAAAAATTTCCACTAGTGCCCCACATTCTAATAGCTCTTCTCAAGATCTTACTAACATTCATAGTGGTACCCAAGCCACTAATTATAATTTTAATTCTTCCAACAATGTAAATAATACAACTCAAATGCATCATCTCCTATTACAAACTCTTAATCAAATGAATGCTTTTCAAGATAACAATGGCAATCAAATGATGCAAATGCAAAACCACCTTATCCACCTTCAAACCCACCCTCAAAAAATGCCATCGGGCATTCATAATCAAAATGTTCCCCCACCTCCTATTTAGGATTCCCATTGTAATCTCATCCCTCAACCTCCTCTTATCAACAAGATAATCAAGCATCTTCAAAATTAGCCTCTTAGATCTCAAATTGCAAATATTGATATAGGAGGTACCACCCATACCATTTATTATAATGGGTTAGCTAATCCTAATATTCATCTAAAAACATTTGGAAATCTATATAAATATTGGGTCAAATTAAATACCTTTTTTATACCAAGGCATTAGCCAAAAATTTCATGGTTGATGCTTTAGATTTGTATGACCAACTCAAAGCTCATTCTATTACTAGTTTGAAAGATTAAGTAAATTCTTTAGTCTAAGAGTTCCAAACTAGTGATATTACTCAAAATACCATGGCCCATTTTATCTATTTCAAGCAACTTAAACTCAAAACTATCCAAGATTTCATTAAATGATGGAAGACATTGTGCAATAAATATGAACATAACATAACTGATGATATCCTTTTCCATCTCTTTACCAATACTCTTTTTCCCAAGTTATAATATTAGGTATGGACTCTCTCTCTCTCCACATACCGTCGAGGAGGCTATTGACTAGGCTAAATGTCAATATTTACTTATGCATCAATTCAAGCCACCCTAACCTTCTACATGTATTCATTTATTACTTAGGAATAAGAATCATCATACTACCAGTGATGCTGTCATAGAATTTTATGATACCATTCACATTATTCAAGATATTGTTCATAACCAATCTTCAAAACCATCTCACCCTTCTAGTAAATTCACCAATCCTCATTTCTTTGCAACTAATAACATTAATTTTTACAAACCTTTATCCTTAAAAGAATTAATGAAATGTCTATTTAGGCCTCTCTCACAAGAACTTGATCCTACTCATCCTATTAAATATTGTTATGATCCCAATAAATTTTGTTGGTTTCATGTTAGTTGGGGTCATTCTCATGAAACCTATAGGCAGTTTCATAATTTGGCTATGTATTTTCTTCTTGGTCCCAATTTTGACCATGATTTTATCATTTTAAAATGCCAACAAGTCTATGATAATACCTTTAAAACCCATGAAACAAATACTAAATCTCAAGCTTTGAATCAAGTTAATACTCATTTGGCCATCTATAAATATCCTTTTCCAAATAACCAAGATAACCAAGCCAAATTTACCCCTTCTACCAATAATTTTGATAGTCTAATTGACCCAACTCCTAAAGAGAATGTGGTTAATATGACTAATATGCAAATGGTAATTGCTTTCAATGATTTTCACCCTATCTACACACCTTTATTATCTCGTAAATTTCATTTTATCCAAGATTCTTATCCAACTTAATTAAATGAGTTGGGGCAAGATGACCTTATAACTTTTGATTAACCAATTCCAACTCCTCCCTTAGATAACACTTCTCATATTATTTATACCATTCATACTTTACCTAACACCACTAACACTTAAGCTTCTATCAACACTTATTCTATCAATTCTCAAAACCAACCTGCATTAACTACTTCATCTTCTCAACATTATCTACAAAATTAACCTCTCACTAAACCTTCTACCTCTTATAAATAGAAATTCCATTGTACTTAGGCTCGTACTTTTGAGGACCTCCTTCAACTCTATGCACCTCTTTCTAACAATATTATTATGGGTTATGATGACTGGGATCTTATCATGAAACTCACTAATTTCCCATCCCAAATCTCATTTCTAGAGCTTATGAGGACCTCTTTACATCATTTTAATCATTGTATGCAATTTCTATTTGAAATGAACATCCCTCATCCTCCCCTAGTAAGATGTGAAGCAACCTTATATAATTTGAGGATCACATATTACAATAATGTGAAGATATGTCCATACATGTTGATGAAACAATAGACACTTCTCTTTCACTAAAATTCACCATTGCTTTCATGATCCCTAATTTGATTCTACATCATGTGGATGATCCTCCTCTATTCATTAGTGTCAAAATTGGTGATATCCAAGTCAAACATGTCTTTATTGATGAGGATTCTGGAACTTGTGTTGCCTCTCTTAATTTTATCAAAACCCTTGAATATTCTACATGAAATATCAAATCCAAATTCAATATATTTCAAGGCTATGATCAAAGTCAAATGCCTCTTTTAGGTTGTGTATGGATCCTCATTACCATCCCCCTTATCACCATTCACATAAAAGTGATGATATTTAACTTTCCTTTATCTTAAAGCATTCTAATTGGTAGGCTATGGACTCATCATATGAGAGTAGTTTCTTCTTCTACTTGCCTATGCATTATATTCCCTCACAAAGGATCCATCTATAAGATTTAGGGTGACACTAACCCTTGGAATTTTGAACAATTCTAAGACTGGGGTGTATTCAATATTCCTACCCTTGAACCATTGCCAAGTGTTCCATTTCATGAGTATCAATGATTAAACTTTCCCTTCAATTATAATCAAAGTTACAAAGGTCATTACAAAATCATTGGGAATATTCCCCCTAACCTCCTAGGTTTGGATGATGATGAGCCTGACGACATCAATCTGAAGATTAAAACTTCTAATCTCTTATCTCATCTCATATCTCAACTTCCCACTTCTTTACAACCCTTTTATCATCAACCACCTTGTAATGACATCCTCATTGTCTTAACTAAGACTTGGCATTCTATTCATCACACCTCATCAGATGACAATCTCATCCCTACTTGCATCATTGATCTTCATATGTTTGATATATGATGGTTATATCATAGATGATCCATTATTAATAGGTCTTGTTAGAGAATGTGATGGTGAGATTATTTTTTATCATTCCTCTTTACTTCATTCTTTTAGTATATCTTCCCATGTTTCATCACATATCATTCCCTTTTTTAGTATTTTTCCTCTTTATCATAGGGTAGAGATGGTGTGGACACCTCTAATTTTTGAATAACCTCATATGAGTATGCTTATAGATCATGCTATGATGGGGCCCTATTATTTTTATAGGTACCATGATCTTTATAGCCTACTTATCTTTTATATGCGTGTAACTCTCATTCAGTCTTTTGTATACCTCACCACTCCCTCAATAAATCTTAGTTAAGATCCCATTCCTATAACCACTTTAGTTGAGTCTATTTTTTATTTTGATCCTATAAATACTACTATCAAGCCTTGCCCAATCTCTCCACCATTACCACCTTCTCTTGGTGATGGTTTTCTTCCTTTACCACATTTAGATCCTTTGTCCACCAAATGGGTTGATCATCCTTACCAAGCTTTTTGTGCTTCTATTACACTTCCTCCCATGAGTACATATACCAATACTCCTCATAGGAGTATATGTTACTTTCATGGCATAGATAACCATTCATCCATGTAGTGTCATAATTTGTACCAATATATTGATACTTTTCATCCTACTACTCTTTAGTCCCCAAACAAGGTTATACCTCCCTCAAAGGTACAGCTTGAGTATATTTCTAAGTATGAAGAGGTATATTGTCTCTGACATTAATGTGGAACCCATCACACCAATCATTTCCACATCCTTTAAAAGCATATTCCTTCTACCATTCCTCCCATAAATTTTTATCATAAGAAGGATCCCCCTTCTTCCCCCGTGGTTACAAATCCTATGGTTCCATCTCTTCTTGTGGTCCTTTCTTCACCTCTTATTCCTCCACCAATAAATCCATCACCTATGGACCATCTCTCACCTGTGGATCCTTCTCCACCTGTGAGTCCCTCACCTATGACTCCTTCCCTACTAATGACCCCTTCATCACCTATAGAGTCCATTTCCATGCGTTATCTTGAGAATCAATTGCATGATAGCCCTCCTCAAAATGATTCATATAACATTCCTAGCTTTTCTATTGAGGAGATTAGATATGAAGTATTATCCTAGTTTTTATTAAAGATAGATGAGACATTAGATATAGTTCATATTCAACTTCATAGAGACTTATCAATTATTTTGTATAATGTGTATGTAAAAATATATCAAAACCTATGAGCGCATGCATAGTTTTTATAAATTTTCATTTTGATTGGACTTTTACTCTAAATTTATCTTTGTCTATTTGTTATATCATTTGACATTTTTTCAAATTCTTATTTATCTTACATGGTGACTTTGATTTTGCACTTTATATTTCTTATAATTCCATTTATGTTTGCTTATGGAATTATTCTTTATCATTGCCTTATTTTTATTCTTGAGTTTTTTATTAAAGACACCCTTATTCTCTTTTCATGATTATTTGTTATCTTATCTCTATAAGCATGAATAATTGTTATTATGACTTGGCTATACAAACCTTTCTCCCTTTAGTCATTCCTTATTCACCAAGTGTTTTATTATTGTTGGGAAACTAGTGTTTAATTCCTAAAAAATAAAGGGTTTATATTAAGGGAAAAATTATAGTAAAATATAGATCTACATCAATTTAATCGAATCAATTGCATAGGGAAAGAAGTAAACTTATCTAGAAAAATAGATTAGAATGAATGATTTAGGAGCTAGAAACTGTGTAGGACTTAAAAGATGTCAATAATATGGATTTTTATTTCATTTAGTGAAAGGATAGGATCACCCAAAATAGGGCACTTTGAGGTCTGGCACTATAGTCCAAGTCCTACCACTATTATCTAAATTGGTCAAAAAGATCTGAGCTTTTTGGTTTTTGTTCATTGTCTTCATATGATACTACCTTTGAAATTTGAGATCTTGACTATTGACAATGTTACTTATAGAGGTGATTCAATATTCAAACCCTAAGTTCATATACACACATGAAACAACCAATACATTAAAATTAAAAGGGGTAAAAATGGGTTAAGGTATGAATGATTGTATGATATAGAACCCATATTATCTTGATCACTACCTACATTAACCCTAAATCTAGGATCCCAAATCTAATGTAATTTTCCCTTAGGGAACATGCATAATCAATGAGCATGATAGATACAAGAACAAGCTTTCACCTAGGCCCTTCCTTGATCAAGCATGCAAGTCTAAATGTGATGCAGAATGCTAAGATATACTATTGACTAATTTTTAATTATGTATTATGCCAAAGTAATAAGTGATAGATATAAACTGCCTTGTGAAGTTCTTTATATATGATACTCTTTATTTTTAATGTGGGAACTTTAATTTGCATTTGGCCAACATTAGAAAGACAAATAAAACTTAATTATGAAGCTAAGAAGGGATAAGGACTTATGAAGCAAGAAAAATTGACCATTATATCTTAAAATGTCAGTGGATAAGAGCATTGGAAATGGGACACCTTAGGGTCTAGTGCTATAGTCCAACCCTAATGCTCATATCCTATAATCTCATGAATTAGGGGGATGCAATTATCATGGTAAATCTAACTTAGATAAGGTGGAATGACTATTTAAAAGGCTTTTGATGACTTTGAATAAGTAAAAAGGTGATTCAAGCATGAAACAAGACCAAGATGAGTAAAATGAAAGATATGGATAAATGTGAACAAGACTCATATTCTCTAGTCAGAGTCTCCTATGAAAGGATTGTGAAAAGACATGATATATATGGTTGCTTAACTAATTTAGGGTGTATACATTTCCCCCCACTTTGTTCTAGTGATGCAATGAAATGAAGTACTAGAGTAAAATAAATAAAATAAAATGTGTACCTGAACCTACCTACAAGGAGATGAATGTGTTGCAAAGGGTCCAGCTCACTTCGTGGTGAGGTAAGTGGATGGAGAGATAAATAGTTCCTACAAAAAGAAAGGAATCCTTGAAATGGATTCCCCTTATACTAAATCTGAAAGTGGAATATATGTAACATGGAGAAGGAGGGAGATGTTTTTTCCTTATGTTAAATATGACTAATTTGAGAAATGCTTGAATGCCTAAAACTAATGTATTCCCTCTATCCCACATAAACTCATGTAATATGGAATGTGTGTATAGAACTTATATGATATGAAGAGAAAATTTGTCATGCCCCCACTCTAAATATCTAAATTAGGACTAAGAAATGATCAGAGTCCCAAAACTAATATTTGTCTTCTATCCCACACAAACTAATTTAGTCTTGGTATGGGTAATTTAATGGACCAACTGCTATAAATGATTGTGTGGTCCAATTTAGTGACAACTTGGGTATATTCAAGTGTAATATAATAATTTGGTCAATGTTTAAGAATAGAATGGGATGTCTTGCCATTTTATCTGTATAATCCTAGATGATGAAGAACATGAACATTTGTGCCATGCCACCAAATATGGTATGTGAGTGATGAATATGTATAATCTAGTAATCTATATAACCACATATGATATGACCTAATAGTTCCATGCCCCATGTGCAGAACTAGAGATCAAAACATTATGCTATGTACAATGCCTATAATCTACTATTTGGTCTTATAACTATGTGATGTTGTATGAAGTTATATGTGTGAGACATGTAGTTTGTATATGCCCCCAAATCTGGTATCTAATTTTGAATCCATATAATTTAAATCTCTATATCTGAATAGTTTATGTATCCATAAACTTAAGGTATATCCCCCTGAATATCTTGAGTAATGTTGAGTGACCCATATAATCTGAATCATTATATATCTCAACCAATTTGAGCTGAATCTAATAATTTGAAGACTAGGGATGTAAAAACCATGGTGTATCCACTTATTAGAGTGGATGGGTATGATGAGTAAGAGTATAAATAGGAATAGTAAGAATGATTCCCCCATTTTAGGCAGAGGGATTGAGATCTTGTGATAGAGGAGTTTGAGCCAAAAGTGATGACTAGTAGCATAGGAATAGATGTAAGGTTGGTATGTGTTAAATTGATTGAGAAGTTGTTTAATTGATTAGAATGAGCTATTGAAAGTGGAAAAAGTTTTGATTTGTGAGGACTAAAGTGTGTGTCCAGGTAGAAGAGAGGTATAGATATGTGTGTGCCATAGTAGGCAAATGAAGTAGTAAGAAATCAAGGCTCACTTGATGTCAAAGGTATCATTGTCATGATTCCAAGGAAGAAAATGGTTTGAAAAATGGAGTTATTGGGTTCAAGTTATGGGAAAAATGGTATATTTATTTGATTGAGAAAGTTGGGTAATATAGGAAGTTAGATTGATTTTCAATTCATTTTGTGCATTGACTAGGTTGAGATTTGGAGCTTTAGAGTAGGAGATTTGCTAAGGAGATGATGACCTATTTCAACCTAGTTTAATAAGTTGGTAGCCCAATTTTAGGCTAGTGGTGATGTTACCCTGGTTAGTAGCTAAAACACATGATTTTATTTTGCCTATTTGGAAGCTTATTTTTGATGTTTTTGAGCTATTTAAAGTGTCCTATGAAAATTTTGGCTAGTTATATCACTCCTGTCTAGGAGTCAACACTCCTATCTAGGGTTTAGTGTTGTTTTTTAAGTTCCAACATTCTTGTCTAATGTTGCTGTCATTTTTATATCACTATTATCCATTGGGCCTAATTTTCTAAGATTTTTATTTATTACCTATTGTTGTATATATTGGATTTTTTACTTGGAATGGTTGATTGATATATATGCTATTTTATAGTGTTTTTTAGGGTGAGGTATGGATGAGGGAGTTACATAAAGGTCAGGTGATGGAGACATTGAGGGTGTTACCATTGTCTATTGATGAGAGAGCTATCATGAATAGGGTAGGGTTAGGTTATGTGTGTGACCTAGGCATAGTGAAATAGGATATGTGTATAATTAATACCTTATAAGAGATGTGAAATGTGGATACATGTACTTTCAATCTTCTTATAAGGGAGATTATTGTGACATTGGAGGATGTGTATCACATTTTACATTTACCAGTTAGTATATAGTGTGTGACATTACAAGATGACATGGGTGATGATGTTATTGATCATGCATCCTTGTATTTTATTGGTGTGCCCTCAAGTATACATCAAAGAGGTAGTGATAGTGATGTAATATTATCAATTATTGTGTAATCAAGTGTTCCACACTTATAAAAGTGGTTGGTTGTGTTATTAGCATCATTTATTATTATGAATAAGAGTGGAGTGTCTATTTTATATATGATGTATAAGATTATATGTAGTGTTATGGTATATGGTACTATGTTCTTTTAGGGTAGGATTATGCTTTTCCACCAATACAAGGATCTACAAAGGTTTACATAAGATACATTTAGTGGTGGATTGAGTGCAATGACATTATTGCATTGCTTGGATTATGAGTAGATAATGGTTGTGTGGTGAATAGGATTACCAAAGGAGAGGTCGGTACCTCCATAGCCATTTAGGGAGTGGTGGATGACTAAATTAGATATTTTATCCCTTAATATGGATCATTATAGGTGGGTGATAGATATATTGGTAGTTGGTGATATTATATGAAGGCCCTATAAAGGATTTCTTGGGTGGGTTGAGGATGGAGTGCAATTGCAATATATTAGGGTTAGATATTGGCTACATGACCATTGGGTTGGAGTGTACAAGTTATTTCAATATGAGTGCATGAATATATAGTTTGGGGTACCACAAGATGTGCACCCTATAAGATGGGTATGGGTGAGGAGTGCACATGCACCAATGAGGGTAGGAGCTTGTGTGAGGCCTACCGAGGTTGATTTAGCACATTAACTTTGGATGTGTGAGATGTGCCTATATATTTTATATATGTAGATGATGTTAGATGTATAAAGACATATCCCACATGGTGGGCTAGGCATTAGTGGGTTCCATTATATCCTATTGATGGAGGGGATGCTCCCAAGTATGAGGATCCTACACCAATCCAGATGATGGGAGGTAAGTACCAATTATATTTGAATAATGTACAAGTTTTTCATTGTTTAGTTTGATTTCAAATCATATAGCTAATTTAATGTCATACTTTATGTGTAGGTGGACTAGGAGGTTATTAGGATGAAACATAGGTTTGTATAAGGAATATAGATGATGAGCACTAGGAGACCATCATTGAGTTGACACTCTGAGAGATTACATGGTATGTACCTAATGATGTTGTGGAGGAGGGTTTGATATAGTTAATGACATTTATAGTCAATGTTTGTGCTCATTTGTTTAATATAGCTTTTATAGCTACAACTACATATGTTCAGGTAGTGGGAGAGAGAGATGAGCTGAGGTTTGAGCTAGATAAGCATAAGATGCCCCCACCTAATTTTGATTAGT
Source organism: Torreya grandis (assembly GCA_037957365.1). Lineage (NCBI taxonomy): Eukaryota > Viridiplantae > Streptophyta > Pinopsida > Cupressales > Taxaceae > Torreya > Torreya grandis. The sequence continues at coordinate 6,397,415 of JARHVA010000132.1, forward strand.
GAGTACAAGGATTATGGATGAGTAAATAGAGATCTAAAGGTGGTATACGGACTTGTGTGATGATCATGGTTGGTTAATAGAGTGAGAAAGTCATCATAAGAATCATTTGGGAGCTTGAGGAGGTGCGAGGTCATCAATTGCTAGAGTGGATTTTGGGACTAGTACTGGTGTGAAGAGTGATGGCATGATGCCCATTCATGATTGATTTTACCTTGATATGATGTATATGATTTGAAAACTTTATTATATATATATATGGATGTTGGTTTTAAGTCTCACTCATACGTACTATGTTATGGGATTTGAAATATATTGTTATATATGTTTCAAATATTTAATTATAAATAGTTGATTTGGTATTGATTTTGAGGTTGCATATGTTTTGGTTAAATGTTATTTTGAATGTGATTTTATTGTTCATGATATTTTCAAGTGTGATGTTAGGTTTGATTTGTAATCATATGTGAGTAAAAAAAATTTGTTGGCTTTGTAATTGGTAAATTGTTTTGATAAATTTAATTGGTCTAAGATTAGAAAAATAAGGTATTGGTAAGGTCCAAAGTTGGTTACTTTGGTTTGGCTAGGGATGGATGCTTGGAACTAAGAATGTTATTTTTTAGTAGAAGGGTATGTAAGAGAGCATTATGTGCTCAATTCCCCAAGAGTGTCTCAAGAATACAAAGGTTGGCTAGTCCTTTAGCTCCATCATTGCCTTGTGAAGTGAAGCTAGGAACTAATGCTGATATGAATGTTTCTTATATCACTCTATGTTGTATCACTATCTAAACCCTGATGGCCAACTAAACAAATGTTTATACTACTCATGTTGTGTACGGACATATTTTATATCTGATACTATATGTTGTGTACTACTTATAGTTGTGTATGGAGACTTTACCAAATGTAACCTTATTAGATATGAAACTAAAACTATGTGTTGTGAAGAATGTTCATCCATATACAATCATAATGTATGTATACATGAATTAACACCCTATGGCCTTTGTTGTGATGCATATGACTAAGTAATTGATTGAGCTGAAATTATAACCTATAATGGGGGCTCATCTAATATTAACCATAGTGGGTCACTACATGAGATAGGTCAAAGAAAACTTAGCCATATTTAATATCTCTTTGTAGTAATACTCTATGATGTGGGTTCATCTAATCTTAACTGTAGTGGGTTGCTACATGAGATAGGTCCTAGAAAACTTGGACATATTGAATATCTCTCTAGAGTGATACTCTGATGTAGTGCATGTGACTGTGATAGATATGTATATGGAACTACAATATGTACTCATTGGACTACATTGGTATATTAGGTTTGTCTCACTGTACTAGTTTCCAAACCTTCTAAATATGTGGAATATGATATCTCTTATGAGGCTCTATCCTAGAACCCACATTATTCTCACAATGAGTGACCGATGATTCCTATAAATGAATGTCCTAGGATGAATCAACCTTGGGGGAATGAGGTCTAGGAATATATGATGGAGGAGATCTTGGTTCCATCTATGTGAATGTTATGATGCCAGTATCAACACATCTATTAATGTAATCCCTATGTCCATAACATTATTATCTCTATATCCATGAATATGATGATATTTAAAAAAGGGTCGATGTGGTTGTTTCTATAAGAGATGTGGATCTCATAAATGATTATAAGTCAATTTGATTAACCTCCTATCTAGTAGTTTTGATAATATGACACATGGGCTATCTCACTCTAAATCAAATTGTAATAGTGCCTTTCTACTATTCTCTATAGTGCATACTATAGGTTATGCTTTGGAAACTAGCTCTCTATTCTTAACTGGTTAATTTTTTGGCTGAGGTATCCTATCTTTCTTAGTATATGGTGTATCCTTTGTGATAAGATTTGTAGATGGAGGTACTGCTTTGAAATCTAGAGTAATGCAGTCAACTAAATCTACCTCAATTAATCCTAATTTATTTTCCAAGGCTATAATTGTATAGCATAAGTTCTTAAAAGAGGACTTTGTCTAATATAATAGATGTTCAAGGAGAGGTTGATGAAGCCCTTTAATAAATATATGTTGAATTTATAAATTTGATGGTTTATAGATCAATATTAACATGTGAGCCTTGAATCATAAGATATAATCACTAACTGTCTATGAAGTATTTTTATGCAATGTGTTAAGTTTCTCATATATAACACAAGGACCTATGTTTTCTATGTAATATCTACGAAATTCCTTCTCTGATTCATCATATGTAAGTAAGGAACCAAACGGGAGTAGATGAAAGAGACAATTATATGCTTCCCCCACCAATGTCTACTAGATCAACTTGAGCAAAATCAAATGACTTGCATGAGATGGCAAAGCCTTTCAAAAGGCTTGAAGGTGTATGAATGGATCTATAGTTCGATCAAAGTGAGGTAGTGATGGTATCTATAAATGCTTAGGCAATGATGATTTTACAAATTTCTTAGGAAGAGGGTTACCATGTAAATCATTGGCATCCATATAAGACTTATAAATCTTGTTTTCCAAGGTAAGGAAATGTACTTGGTGTTGTAATTCACCTACCTCATGTATCAAATAAAGAATATCTTGGGATGGTATGTTAGCATATTTATGCGGTTCATTTAATCATTAATTTTGATCATTAATTTTAGCCATGAGAATGCTACATTTAGAAATTTTATCATAGAGAGGGGGTGTGCTCACTTGAAACTTTGGAGGAATGGTAACTTGGACCTTGGTAGAGGTTTGTGGGCTATCAATCTCTTTAGGTAAAGAGTGAGAAATAGGTGCTACTTAATAGGGGATGGCTTGGGAGATTCATTTGTATATTTACGTTTTAGTGAATCACATTCTATTTGAGTAGGGGATATGATGTTAACATTAATATGTGTATCATTTGAGATAGAATTATGCATAGAAGGAAAAACAACATTTGGTAGTGCATTATGTTCGAGAGGAAGAGTGAGAGAAGAGTTAGAAACATGCAACACATTTTATTCTTCACTATGTACATAAGAATAATCATTATTCCATGCATTATAATAGTCACTCTCATTTTCATATTCATTATTATACTCATTATCACTTCCATTGTCACTAGGGAGAGGAAGAAGAGAAGAATTTAATTCTTTTCTAATATTCAATAAATTTTCATGTGAATTTGGAATATTATGTGTATCTATGTTATCTATGGATGGAATTCATGCATTATTATCATTTACACTATGATATTTAAAAGAAAGAGAGTTATCATTTAGACATTATTTTGATCAAGATGCATCATTTGAACTATGCATTTGTAATTTTATTTTTTTGCATTTATATTGTTGTAAGAGAGAGAGAGAGAGAGAGAGAGAGAGAGAGAGAGAGAGAGAGAGAGAGATCAGGTTCACATGGAATCAAATTATAACCAATAAGAGGTTCACTTGTAAGTGCATGCCTAATTTGTTCATTTAGTACATTGTACCTAGGAGAATGAGGTGAAAAGTATCTTTCCCATTTATCAAAATTATTTATTTAGAAGGAATAAAAGAGATAGGTTTGGGAGAAGAAGATTCATCTACTTTTTACTCACTATCACTTTCACATGTATCATCATATTACTCATTACAATAATAGTAATTATCTTCATTGTAAATGAAATCATTGTACACATTTTTAGTTAATGTGCAATTTTGGAAATTTATCCATTCATTGTTATAATTATGAGAAAAATTTAGAAATTAATCTATGGGATTAGAGGGAAGAAGTGACTTAGTGGCCATTTTATTTATTTCACCAAATAGAATATGTAAAAGTAATATTAAAATAATAAATGTAAAAATAACTACTAACATAAATATTTTGAAAATATTTTTGGCACTCTAAAAAAATTTCAAAAATTCCAAAATATTTTTCTAAAAATTGTAAGGATGGAAGGCTTGAGGTTTGAGGACCTAGTTTGGAAATCTAGGGTTTTGGGTTGAGATTTTAATTTTTTTTGAAAATTATTGCTATAATTTAAATTCTAAAATAAATTTGAATGAGATAAATGTACAAAAATTTATACAAAAATCAGAAATTTGAAATTTAATTTTTCTACAAAATAAATACTAATATTGAGAGTTTGAAATATTTTTTACACTCCAAACAATTTTCAAAAATTCCAAAATATTTTTCTAAAAATTGTAAAGGAGGGAAGCTTTAGGGTTTGATGACCTAGTTTAGAAATCTAAGGTTTTTGGTTAGAGTTTTAGAATTTTTGAAAATTATTACAATAATTTAAATTCTAAAAAAATATTTGAATATAATTAATACACAAAAATTTATACAAAAATCAGAATTTTGAAATTTAATTTTTGCACAAAATATGATGGAAAAACCCTTAAGGTACCTAGAGTTTTAGACTTGTTTGAAGTAAGTCGGTTTCATCAAATGTTTTATTATTTTTTGAAAACTATTATTTAGTTCTTAAACAATAAAGGGTATGGAGTAAGGGGGAAAATATAGTAAAATATAAATATACATCAATTTTATCAAATCAATTTCAAATGGAAAGAAAAATAGACTGGAATGAATGATTCAGGAGCTAGAAACTATGTGTAGGACTAAGAAGATGTCAAGAATCTAGATCTATCATTAATTTAGTGAAATAATAAGAGAACCAAAAATAGGACACTTTAGGGTCTAATTCTATAGTCTAGGTCCTACCACTATTATCCAAACTAGTCACAAAGGTCTAAGCATTTTGGGTTTTGTTCACTATTTTGGTGTGATCTTACCTATCAAATTTTAGATCTTGACTATAAACATAGCTATTTGTAGATATGATTAGATATAAAAACCTTATTCCATATATCCACATGAAGCAATAATTACATTAAATTCAAAAGGGGGAAAAACTATGTTAGGGGAGGAATGATCGCATGATCTAGCATCCCTACTATCCTAATGACTACCTACATTAACCCTCAGGCCAAGGTCTCAGATCTAATGTAGTCTCACTTTATGGAAAATTCATAATCAATTCACATGATAGATGTAAGAATGAACTTTCACCTCGGTCCTTCTTTTATCAAGCATGCATGTCTAAGTGTGATGCAGAATACTGAGCTATACTATTGACTAATTTTTAATTATGTATTATGCCAAAGTAGTAAGTGCTAGATATAAAATGACTTGTGAAGTCCTTTATATAGGAGATTTATTTTTTGAATGTGGGATATTTAATTCACATTTTGATGACATTATAAAGATAAATAAAACTTAAGGATGAATCTAAGAAGGGCTAGGGACACATGAACTAAGAAAACCTGGCTATTATAGATCAAAATCCTATTGAAAAACAGTACTATAAATAAGACACCCAAGGGTCCAACGCTACATTCGAACCCTAACATTCCTATATTATAGGCTCAAGACTTAGGGGGATGGAATTAACATAGGAAATATGACCCAGCTAAGGTGGAATGATCATTTGAAAGGCTCAAGATGAGTAAGAATAAGAAAAAAGGTGACTCAAACATGAAACATGACCAATATGAGTAAATTGAAAGACATGGATAAATGTGAACAAGGCTCATATTCTCCAGTCAAAGTATCTTGTGAAAAGGCTATGAAAAGGCATGATATGTGTGGTTTCTTGACTAATTTAAGTTGTATATACCAAGTGATTAGTTAAAAACATTTCATCTTATTATAAAATCCTAGTACCATTCCACTTTTGATCTCCTTTATTCCCTCTTTATTCCTTTTCACAAACTAAACATACACATGGTTGGGGCTTGAGATAACATGCTAGTTCATTATTAAGCCTAAGTGTCCTAGTCAGTCTTATCTTTGGTCACTTAGCTTCCTTTAGCCTCAGTCTAAAGCTCATTCATGTGTATCACTCTATTTATCATGACTGGTCATTCCATGTTTGTATGGAGGAAGAATCTTAAAATCCATCAAAATATTTAAAATCCAAATCATTTTACAAAAGGCAATGATCCAAATGGTAACATTCCACATTTTCAAAAGTTAAATCACAATAAAAGACATGATTCTAAGCACATATCCTTTTTTTAGTCTAACATAAAAATCCATAGATGGTATCATAATAGATACAAGGTCCATTGTGGTGTGGTAGGCCAGTAGATTAGAAAAGGACAATAAAAAAATCTTTTAGTGCTACCTACTTTCTCATGCAATTACATAATATTTATAGTAAAATAATGGCTCTTTAAAGGGTCTTGAGGAATGGGCAAAACATTATGGTAAGGTATGTCCATTTAACTTTTATTACACAAATATACCTTCATGAGTTGATCTTAATAGAAAACTTATTTGTGTACACAACTTTGTGTCTTTAGCAAACATGTCTCCTTTGTACATTGATGGTCACTAATCACTTAGTGTCTTCTCATGTCGTTAGTGTGCCTCATGTCTCATAAGGTCTTCTCATAAGATGCCTAAGTTATGATTTTTACATTCCATTTCTCTCCCCATATAATCCTAATATTGCCCCTTGATAAATATTGTTTTGTTCATTGATCACTTCCCTAGGGATTCCATTTGTGAGTTGCATTGTAAGACCATGGATAGGATCTGGCCTTCCTCACAAGCTACTAAAATTTCACATTAATATAACCAACATCCCCTTTTACCAAATTTTTACATTAATTCCACTTGATTGATGTTCCTTTTGTGAGTTATAGTGTAATACCACTAATAAGACCTAACCTTTCTCACAAAATTTTATAATATCCAAATCACAACAAAAATTACATGTCAAATATGAGATAAGATGTGATTGATTATGAGTTACACATCATCAACATGCTTCCCATCTTGATTTAGTATTTTTTATGTTTACTTCATTAATATTTCACTTTTACCTTCCTATTTTTTGATTGCATGCAAGAATCCAACCATTTATTGAATTGTTTATAGTTCACAGCTTGAATTATTGTTATTAATATAAGACCAATTTTGCCAATTTTGTTTTTGTTTTATACTTCCCAACATGATCTAGTATGATTGGTTGACTTAATTTATTTATTTTTATACCATTTATTCTTTTACGTGTTTTCCACTTTATTACATTAGTTTAATACTTCCCAACGTGATTTATTGTGATTTTACTTGTTTTAATTTAGTGCTAAATCTTTTTCATGGTTTGAAAATAAATTTTTTGCCCTCTTTTTTACCACTATTTGGTTTTTTATACTTATTCATTTTATTATTATTACACATTTCCCAATGTAAAATAGTGTGTAGTACTCTTTTTTTATTGATTATACTTAGCCAAGTTTTGTCACCTATTTCTTTTTAACCATGCATGTGTCCTACATAGTTATATAAAATATACCATAACACATATATTTCCTATAGAATATACAACAAAATATAAATACATGTGCTAGAATAAATATATCCATTCATCCATAACCACAACTATAATAAAAACACATAAGATCAATATCCAACTACCAAAATGAGATATCTATAGATATTGCATGTTTCCTTATACAAAGTACAAAATTACATCCCTCCAGCTCTAAGGCTAAGCTCTTAACTATATATCTCATGGCTTAGCCATGCTACTAATAAATGCCTTAGACAATCTCCTCTAAATAGTATGTTGTAGAGAGTTTGTCCATGATCTCAAACCTATCACCTATTCTTGTAGGTTGGCCAGCTCATACCTGTGCTAGCTAAGTCATGGTAGCCATATACATGGATCTCTCATGAGCCAAGGCCTATAATATATGTGCCTCTCCTAATCCCACCCTTGATGGTGGTTTTCACTCATCTCCATGTACCTATAATCACCTTGTAACCTCTCTTACTAGTCTAAACTAGCTTGCCTGAGCTGGGGTAGATAGTATTATGGGATCATGTAGAGTGGTAGGGTTGTATAGTGTTAGCACATCATCCAAGATCTCATGGAGTTCTCCCCTCACCAAGGATTCCCATTTGGTATTATCCTCTATAGGATCTATAAAATTCAAACTAAATAGATATTAGATCATATGTATATCTCATAAATCTATCTTTCATCTATCTCAAAAAAAAACTTAAGCAAATTTCAAATATTTATTTATTGCCTATCTAAATATTTCCTATCACTATCTCCATGTCTATATGACTACTAATCATAGTCTCTCCATCAACTCATAATATGAGTATCTCATCATTGGGATGCCTCCCAACTAGTTAAAACCTCAGGGTCACCCCCTGTGCCCATCTCAGGCTTTGCCTCAATGGTGCCTCTATAGACTATCTCTATCCTAGGATAACTGATGGGTCATTTGGGATGACCACCCTCTATGCTCTCTCTCATTATTAACATCTCTATTGACAGTGAGATGATATGGTCATCATTCCTCCTACTATAGTGTTGGATGTGGTACCTCTCACACTCTTTCATCCACATCCATCACCTCTATAGCTATGAGTTATCATGCTCAACCTATTTATGGTCTCTCATGCCATGATCTGATATTTAGTCTAGAAACTTATGGTCCTACCCATCCTCACCCCCTTAGATCTCTCACATGTCTAGAAAAAATTATAGGCACCACTATCAGAATAACTAGATAAGGGAGTCCCAGCTTTCCTGGTATACATTCCATTAAATGTAGCTCTATCCACCAATTTTAGTGGCCTAGAATATGCACTCATCTTAATGTTAACACCATTGTCCTCTAACTCTACCATGTTATTTTGATTTTTCCATATGACTACCACATGATATATACTTACATGAATTTCTATAATACTAGAATGTGGGGCATGGCCGACACCACTTGATCATGTCACCATCTCTACACCTAAGGTAACTAATCATCAACCACATGGGGTAACCCAATTGGTCAGTGCTTTAGGAACCTCTCATATATCTAAGCACTTAATAAAATAATTGGCCCTATGTTCTTCTTCCCTCTAGACAACATCCCATATATATCATACATGATATAAACCCAAATGATATAACTAAGATCATATAGTTCCTCCTAATCTAAAATGGACTAGGATAAGGCTATCACATATTGTAATACCTTCCCATCTAACTTATGACACAACACCCATATTGTCACAAGTCCTATAATTGCCTTTTAGATATATATATATATATATATATATATATATATATATATATATATATATATATATATATATATATATATATATATATATATATATATATATATATATATTCTAAGCTATATACACATCAAATAGGCTTACTCTCATATTAAGATATATCTTATCTAAAACCATCACCCATAGGGCTAAGGCTCATCTCTCCTCCTGTTTATTCAGTACCCCCATGATCACTGATGTCCCTCTTATCAAAAATCCAATAATATCATGGAAATCATCTAGGATGACACCCACCTCGGTGGCATCCCCATACACCACCCATATGAAAGTATTAGTCAATTATTTCTAGGCTCCCAAGAATATGACTTCTATATCTATGTTCAATTACACTCAACACATCTCCATAATACATCTTAAACCTAGTCTGAGTAACCTAGATCATTCATCCACTATCAATCACTATAATAGGTCTAGTAGTCATGTTGCATCTACTAATCACCAAAATCTTATATGTCCCTACAACCATCAAATAATAAAATATGTATTAGACCTCCATGTCACTTATAATCAAATACACTCTTTTTAAATTTTAACAAAAACAAACCAAATTTGACTTGATATATCTATTTTAACCAATTTGACCTATTTTTAGCCTACTTAGCCATTTTAGTACTCACTTGACACCTTTCAAGTACTATTTCAGCTGATTTCTCATATTTTTGTACTATTTTGACCACTTAATCAAACACTAAGTTGACCAAATAGTCCTTAGTTGACCATGTTAACTTAATAAACTAAGTTCACCATTTCATTTCCCCCCCTTAGTTCTAAGTTGTTAATATAGTTCAAACAACTAAGTTAATAGTGAGGTACTAAGTTGGCAGTTTACCTAAACAAGTAAGTCAACACACAACTTCTAAGTTAGTAGTGTAAAATTAGGATTTTTAACCTACTAGGTCAACTAGGTTGACCTAGTTGGTTTATATTTCCAGCTATTTTCCATACTTGTAATAAATACCTTTAGTGTTTATTACTTCAATTCCTTCTAATCCATTTCCCCTCTTGCCCTCTAGTACCCTTAGAAACTTCTTAGGGTTCATTCTGATTTCTAGAATTTGCCTAATTTAAAAATTTCTATAAAAACACTTAATTTCTAATAAAATATTGAAAACAAGTTTGAAATTCTTAGTTTCCTACCTATGCTTCACCCATTGTGATTGCTAGGCATTCTTCTCATTTCGATTTTCATCTCCTCTCCATATTAACTCTTTTTTCTTTCATTTGGTCTCTCTACGCTGTATTTTTCTTCCAAAACAAATCAAACAAATAAGTAAAATGACTTTATTTTCACCCTATTTAAACTTACTATTCACATTTCTTTTCTTTTCAAATATTTATCATCATATTCCTTATTTTGCTCATATCTTTATTTTTATTTACTCATTTTTTAATCATAATTTTGTTTGGAATCATGACATCATAGAGAATCTTTTCCACTACTATTTGTGTATATTAAAAAAAAATTAATTTTTCACTCTTTCTTGCACTAATATCTATAGGTTCACCTAATGTTCCTTAGATTGGATGTGTTCAGTTTTCTTGTAGTCTCCTTATTTATCTACAACACTAAGGTAAGTAAAAGTATGTGTTTTTTAATTTTATCCTTTCAATTATCTTATTTTCTCCTTACTACATTTTACTTAGCATCAATGTTATGTTTCATTATGTTCTATTCTTGAAGCACCATCCCATGTTTCACTCACATGATATGTGATGTGATTCAAGTGGGGCATATGTATACACATATTAATTTCAAAATTTTATCAATTACTGATGTTCTTTATCTTTTAAGAACCCATCAAGTCTCAATCTCTCTAAATTCATTCCTTAAGTGGTGTACCAAGAAAGGGGTGGGAAAACCATTGGTGATTTGTAGGATTATTATCCCTTTTTCCACTTGTTATCGAGACACTTGTTCCTTAAAAACCATATCCCTAATCTTTTTCTTCTTTATTATAGACTCCTTAGTTATTTCCCACCTTTTCCCCTCATTTTCCTAGCCTAAACCCCCTTTCAACTATTTACAATACTAGGTCAATTAGGTCAACCCTATACACTTATGGATGAAATTCATTTAGGGTCTAGGTTGGCTCTTTGTTGATCTAGTGAAATTTTGTCCATAACTATACTAGGTAAACCCTAATGTTCAAAATTTTTGGAAGGGCTTAGGGTTAAATTTGTCTATATCTACAAGATCATTTTTCCATTATTTAGAGAAGAGAAGAACTAATATCTATTGCACATATGCTTATCCACCATTTCACTAGAGGAAGAAGCTTAGGGTTTCATAATTTCTTTAGAGATATGGATCTTATTTTATGGAAAAGTATTTTGGATGCATTGATAAGTTGTGTAGCCTAGAGATAATTTATCCTTGTCATCCTTATATACCATAACAACCTCTTGTGAAGCACCTTGGCCCAGGAAGAGATTGAGGCTCATTGAGTTCATCTTCAAAGGTAAGTATTCCTAACTTTGTTTCTCATTTTTAAGAGTAGATAGATATGAATTTTTACTTATCTTCTATCTATTATTATCTTTTATATATTGACATGAGTATATGTCTCTTATGCATGTTTATTTTTGTTGTTTATTACCCCCACTTTGTGCAACAAGCTTTAGTGAGCACTAGATTAGAATTTACTTTACTTGTTATTAGTTTAGTGAATATGAAAACATAGGTCTTATTTACGGTTATGAATTTATTGTGCCTAAATGGAGGATTTGGAATCCTCCCTAGTATTATTATTTTGATAATAGGTTCCCTAGTTGGGTCTATCAAATCCTCATATTGGTCATGGTTTTGATTATCTAATGTATCCCAAATTAGAAGTGTAAGTATGATCTATTATCACTTAAGCTTACACCCAATGATGAGATGGGACAATTTATCCTTATTTAAGTGATACAATGGAACCACCTTAGCGATATGGGTATCCCTATTAGGAGGTTGAATTCTATATTAGGGGCTAGCTCACCTTGATGCACCACTAAATCTCATATCCTACTACTAAGACTTGGGGGATGAAAAGGGATAGGGATAACATGAAATTAAACCTTGTCAATAAGAGGTGATACACCAAAATATTTCCTCTACTCATACCCTTATCATGCACTTAGAACTAAGGACAAGTTGCACATACACTTCATCCAATGTCAATCATCCCTGTCACATCAATGCTTCAATATGGGGTCTTAGAGATAACATAGGATAGTAAGAACTAGACAATAGGCATTATAAGACACTATATTGAGTAGCCTACTCACTACATCTCAAATGTACTTTGATACTTCTTGCTGACCTACAAAAGAGATTACAAACATACAAGGTTCTAAGGAGAGTAAAATGTGAAGGTAAACAAAAATTACACTTGAACAAGACTAACATAAATTATGTACACTTAGTGAAATCTTTAAATGATGTAATAAACTTGTCTTAATTATCTGAAGGCAAAATTTTGCTAGGGCTTCACCATACCTAAGTAGAGATATTCATACAATAGTCAAGAAGGCTCAATTTATTGAAGATGTGAGAAGAGAGAGAGAGAGAGAGAGAGAGAGAGAGAGAGAGAGAGAGAGAGAGAGAGAGAGAGAGAGAGAGAGAGAGAGAGAGAGACAGAGAAGGGTAGTCCAAGAGTCATAGAGGCACTTTTCACAACTAAAAATTTTAGTTACTTATGCATGTGAGAGATATATTGGGTGATCCATTCATCCATAGGAGTTACAAATGTCATATCTAATCATCTAAAACCTATAAAATGGTCAAGAAACTCCTTCCCTTACAGAAAAAAATACCCCTCATGATTATCCTTCCAAAAATAACTTATCCCTACAACTGATCAACTCTAATTATGTATTTGAGTGAGTGGGGTTACTAAGGATCCCTTGAATATATTAGATATGTTCGTGATAATCCATATCATTCTATCCATGCATAATAATCCTTGATAGTCTCAAAATAGATCATTTCCATACATAACTCACACTTTCCACCTAAAAAATGTTCAATTTTACCATATAATATATAAAATAAGAGTAATTTCATGTGTCTAAAGTTTCCATTGCATTAGTTTTAATAAAAAGTCCTTAAAATGCCTTCTAATTAAAGATTTACCATTTTATCCTAAGTGTCCACAATCTACCTACTAGACTGGCTGAAAGGAAAGAGATAGTAGATAGACTTAGGATATTATAAAACTACTAAAATGATCATTATTACTTATAATAAGTCCAAAAATTCCTCTCAAAGGTGATTATGTCTCTTGAAAGTCTTCTCACACCTACAAAACACATAAAAAGGTTAAAAATAGGCCTATTTTTCCCTATTTCATATAGATTCATACAAGAATCTAGCATTATATGGTGTTTTAGAGAGTAATTTAAATGTTCCCAAGGTTTCATGGTATTTCCATCTCATCTTCATGCCTAATTTTATTCATCTTTCCAATCGGGTCTATGAGAAGGGTTTGTAAGGGTTTTGAGTGAATTTTACTCTTTACCAAGTTTTGATCACTGAACTTCATATATTTCCAAGGTAGACTTTGAAGTATTTGACTGTGCATGGTAGGCAGGGTATAACTTGTTTTGGCATTTAAAAAGGTTATATTTTGATTTTTATAATTTAATTATGTAAATTAAGTTGTTTTTTTAAAATATATAATCCTTATTTCAATAATTTCCCAATATTATTTTTACTAGAACATTCATATACCCTATTTTGGCTAGACTATGCTTCATGTTTGTTATAAACTAAGATAAACTAAAACCCCTATCTGTAGGCTACTAGGGATCATTATATTATGATCATAGTGTTCATAAATTCCTCAATTAATATATGTGGTCATAACATGTGTAATGTTTCTATAACTTACTCATATGCCCTCCTAGAACTCAAACAATGTCTTCCCTCCTTGACTGAGATAGTCCTCTCATTGACACCCTACCTCTAAGTTGGTATAACCTATTTGAGGTCATTTATGATTTTAAATTCATTCCATTATTGTATTTATAAACACCTATCATATTAATTACCTTTTATTAATCATGAATGGGTTAAAAAACTTTAAATTATATTAAACTAACTCACTATCTAACATAGTCATACATAGGACTGTAGGTGTTGATTTTAACTAAGACCTTGATCTTGAAGCATGAAGGCCATATTGAAATATTTTAATTACATTATCATCAATACTTGAATATATTCACCTTTAAAAATTATAAATAATCATTCAAACACTATGTTTATATGATTTATTTTAAACTCAACTATAGGTGCATATTTACTGCCCTTGTACAGACATAATATGAGCATGTGAGGCTACAAGCATGATGTATCATATTTTTTTATCATCCTATAATATATTTTTGAATGATTAGAATAATTAAGTACCATATACATATTTAAAAATGCCTAATATGCAATTTTGATGGAAAAAAGGTCAATTAATGATCTCAAACATGTATGTCTCTAAGTGTATTTAGTGTTTTTCATAGCACCTTTGGAGTCTTCAAACATCATCTTCCACTATTCCATACTCTTATTTTTTCAAGGCCATTGAATATGGTATATTCAACATGATTTACCATGCTATATGTCTTGTAAATCATATACACCATGTTTTAAATTTATTGAAAAAATCTTCCTACCCTTTGTTTGGCCATTTTAAGGATTGAGACTCTAAACTCAGTCTTCACTTCTACGAGGGTTCTTCATGAATTATTTATCATTCTATCACTTCACACAAGTTTTCCATGGCCTTTTAAATATTAAATGGTTATGTATAGGTCTTGTTACATTCTTTGGAACTCTTTAAAGCATCTCATCCCCCTATTTAAGCCCTCTTGTAGGTGTGCATACAACTGTAACATGTAGTGAAGGAAAAGGTGGACAAGGTGCATAGTTTAGGCCTCAAGGTTCCTTATTGATTCATAAAATTAACTTCAATAACTTAAAACATCTGAAACACATCTAAATTCTTCATCTTAATGAAGAAAGCATCCATTCAAGGCACCTAAAATAAATGTTGATGCAAAAGAATAACTTGTAAGCAAAGAGAAAACTAGGAGGTTTCTTGACTTAATGATAATTTAAAATATAAAAGGATAATTTATAACTTATGGATAGGTCTTTAGAAACATTTGAAAATAATAAACCCATCAAAACCAAGAAATATAATCTGAAACCGGCTCAAAATGAGACCCCTCATGGGTGCACATATATAAAAAGCTACCTAAATTTTAAGCAATTGTTCATGAAGTACAAGGAAAAAAATTTCAAGTTATTATTATGAATATTAAGTTAACTTAGATTACCATCCACCCATAGAATCATTCTTCCCAACTCCTCCTATACAACCCATGTAAAGTGCTTAAAATTGGCCATTCTTTGCTTGCCAAGATAAAATGGAGGAAAGTAATTTATAGATGGAATTTTTTGAATTTTTACTTGAAAAACAATCATGGAAAAGAGTTTTGGGAGGTGAAGAGTCACTCTACCCATGTTTTAATCTAATGATGGTCTCAAGAAGTCCATACAAGTGCCTAAAAGCCCCTAAAATCAAGGATAAACTACCATTTACTAAACATAACTACTTCTTGGCTAACATATGACTACTATTGACATTATCCTAACCTCTTCCACATTTAAAATCACCTTGGTGAGAAATTTTCTTGCATGAAAGTCTGTCCAAGTGAATTAATAGGCTAAAAAAGTTGCCAAATGACCCTCCTTCCACATGAAACGTATCACATGATAAATTCATGACTTGAAAACACTTTAGAAATTCTAAAGAACATATTATGACCTATTAAACACAAATTTTCACTTTTAATAAATTTTAATATGTTTGACCATGTTTTACTTTGGTTGACTTGTCCATTTCAAGGGAGATGAACTTAGATAAGGACTAGGACAAGGCCAAGTAAGATTATAGAAAATTATGAGACCCTTATAAGACATGTAGAACCTTATTCAAAACTTTAAAATAGTAGGGTTCAATCTTATTTGACGAGAAGTCAAATTTGGTCAACAATATCTATCTTCTCTGAGTTAGGATAGATTTATAGACTTGATGCATTTTTGATTGCATACATTTTCCACTTCCTAAATTCCATTTATAATTAGGGATTGTAGTATACCACACTCATCATCAATTGTAATAATAGAACCAATTTGAGTTAATTCTTAATGTCATAATAAATATTATATTACTCATAAATAAACTAATCCTTAGGTCATATCCATTCATAATAAAGGTTGTTTCATTGTTTCTTAGTTTTTATTTTTATACATTCTTGGATCAAATAACCTTTTATAAACATGTGAAATCATGTAAAATGATATATTAGATGAAAGTTTTTCAAATAGATCATGTATTTAGATAACTTGTTAGTATTTTTTCTATAATATTTTCAAACTAAATTTTGATGTTTGAGTGAACTATACAGGCATTGATTATCATATTTTTGCACTCTTTTAGTTTGTTAAAATAGATTGGTAACAACATAGTCTTCCCATCTTTTTGCTTTGATTATCAAAATCACAAATGGATTTGGAGTATCAATACCAGTGAGATACATTTCATATATATGAAATATAAGTAATTATTATGTTTTTTTTAAATAAAAAAGACTTCAAAGGATTAACTCAATCCATAATAGACCAACTCAGACTTGCTTTAGATTCTATTAGTCTAGATCTAGAGTCCACTAGTCTGGTTCTAGACTCCACTAGTATCACTCTAGAGTTACATAGACTAGTTCAAGAGCTCAACAAATGATATTTTAAATAATATGCATCATTTAAGAAGTCATGCAAATCTATTAAAATAATAATGAAAGAATTTTTTCTCATGCTTTACACATGGGTTGATTTTGGTAAAGTTAGCTCACAAAAATAAGTTTATGAAAAAAATCAACTTTCTAGTTGATTTGAGTGTTGTCGATGAAAAGGAACAAAAACTTACAAATTTTTCATCATGTTATCATTTATTTAAATTTTAAAAAAATTAAAAAAGGAAAAAATGTAAAAAAATGTACAAAAATAAATAAATATGAAAATGAAAATCCTTAGGCATTGTTGACAGTTGTGGTTAGAAAAACAACTTGTTATCTAAACAAGTACAAAATATCCCTAATCATAAAACCATAAAACGGTCTATCAAGAGTAAAATCAAAAAAGAAAAATAAAAAAAAGGGAAATGTTGAAAACTATTAAATGGCTGCATTTTCCAATCAGAAATAGAGTTATACCCAATTAATTTTTCCTTTCTTCTCTCTTTAAACATTGAATAACTTGGACACATAAATGAACAAGGAAGAAGAAAAATATAAAACATAATATGGCTAACATATTTATTATGTTATTTTATATATAATTATAAGTTTGTTAATTACAAATAGGTCCACTTGAAGAACTTTTTGAGCATGGAATTTTATAAAAATGGGAAAAAAGGAAAAAGTGAATAAAAAGAGAGAGAAGAAAAATTAAAATCTCTTCATGCATGAGTACATTTATAAGCATAATTTTGGGAGAGATTAGAAGGAAAGTGTTGAAAACTAGTAAATGACAACTCTTTTCAAATGAATGCATTGTTCATCTCAAAAGGCTATTTTCAAGCACTTGATAAATGCATTAATTTAAAATAATATTTATTGAGATATTTTAGTTCATATTATATGGTTTTTAAATAAGATATGGGATGAATTAGTTAATTCCTTAAAAAATGGGATCTAATCTTCCCAAAAATAAAATATATTTTAGTAAATAAAAAATTCATGACCATAGAACATACAAATAATGGATCAAAGGAAGGTATAAATCTCTAATACTTCCCCATAAAAAAACTAGCAAAAAATAACAAGCCTATCCAAAATTTGAAAGATAGAATATTTTCTTATCAATAAAATAAGTAGATTAGTTTCTACCAGGAACATTATTGAAATAAATGATTGGGAAAAATAGATCTATAGGGAAACTAGTAGCATTCATGAGGACATGTATGATATTAAGTATGAGATAATAATAAGACTATTGATGCTTAAAACTTTTGCTCTTAATAAATAGTTTCCTATAAGAAGCTTTATAGATGTGGGATTGAAATTGTGATGTGTGAAGTGACCTATGGGATTTTATAAGTCATCTCTTTGAATTGATTGGGGAGGAAAATTGTAAGGAGGTAATTCAAAGAAAATGAAAATAAAATAATCTAAGGTGATACATTTAAATTAGTTATGTATCCTTTCCTAAAATTGCATAAAATAGCTTGAACTTTTAAAACATTATAGATAGTTTAAAAGAGCATTTTAATGTTTTAAATCCTACAATATAAACAAAATTCAATATTATAGAAACATAGAATAATAACAATAAACAATGATTGATTCCACATAATTTGACATAGAACAACACATCCTCTTCATTATTATGTGAAAAACAAAATACAAAAGTACAAAGGGCATAGTATATATTATTCAATCCTTCTTATAAGGGGCACTTGTTAAGGTCTTAAAATGAAAAAACAATAACTGCTACTATTCTTATTTAGAAATAAAGCTATTACAATGGCTACTTTTTGATAACAGTCATCAAAATAATTTCTATTGTATAACTCCCAATCCTTTAGAAAAGAAAATACCCCTAAATATATAGGCACGATGGCCTCTTGAGGAAATGATACCAAGAACTTAACACTCACATCCATGATGAGGCCATTGTAACTGAAAGGGGGAGATATAGCTTATGAGTGTAGATGGTCTTCAAAATCCTAGATATGGTTCAACTTTGATGCCTCATGATTTCCATGATGCTTAGAAGAATTGTTGTAGTAACATGTGTCTCCCTCTAAACTACTTCTATAATTCTTTTTGGAAATAGGGCCCACTTCCTTTGACCAATAGTGCTATTAGAAGTTATAATAGAAAAATATTTGACTTATATAAGTTCCATGATGCCACATGAAAGGTTCACTTCCTTTATTCATACCTACATATGGGGCCCCACATATTTTTTCATTATCTAATGGCACACCTTAAAGTTATGATAGAATAACTATTCACTCTCAAGGAGTAATATGATTTCATATGGCTAGACAAAATTACTCTTGTGTAAGTTAAGAACTATTTTGTAAAGAATGAATGTACAGGTGCTATGTGGCACCATTGAAAGGAGATGAGACTTAGCCAAAAATAAAAAAGGGAAACTTGGGAAAGAGGAGTCTGATACTAATCTACGTAACTCATCAAGCACATCCATGGTGAAAATATAAATTCAAAATATTCAAAATGTGTATTTGATCCAAAGATCTTGATGACATAAAAGGGAATCTTCTTATTTATGGAAGAACCCAAAATTCTCTAGTTTCTTAGACCAATCAAAATAAAATTGCAAAAATGGGAAGGCCCACAAAACTCATAAATTTTGAAGAGATACCTTGAAATGAATCCACTCTTCCTTAATGGACTAAGAATTCTTTTCCAGATCCCCAAAGTCTCTATCCAACTCAATTATATCTTTGAAGGAGATGATTCTCAGTCCATAAACAACTCCTTGCATCTAAAACTTGAACTAGGAAAGAGGCTATAAAATGGTCTCCACTTTTGAGATGCTTGGTGCTTGACTAAAGGCCACAAAGATGGTCTATTAATTTTATTTTATGGTCAATATCTCTTTTATTTTATCCTTTGAAATGACTGTATGATCTATGAAGAATAGGGAGGGGATTCCTAATTATCCCAAATATTCAATGTATCCCTTCATGTCCTAAAACACTTTCTCTAAGGCATTCAAAAATTCCTTGCATTTTGATGTCACCTTATTACAACTTAAAAATTCATTAACCTTGATTTCCACTTGTCTTCTATCAGCCACCCATACTACCTGGAACATCCTATTCACTACACTATATATATTTTGGACTAGGAGATATGAATCTTGGACCTTGGGGGATATAAAGGTAAGGACCCAATCCACAAAAGAGCTCAATTGTGTGTGTAGTAGTTATGAGTCTATAATGAACCCCAATGATAGATTTAAGTTTGATGCCACATTTCTTATCCTCTCCCAATATGAAACATATATCTTTTGGATCATTAGGAGGATTTCTATAGTCTAGGAATAGGCAGTGATGTCATTCTTCATTTATTGGATCTCCTAGTCCTTGGCCTAGGAATCCTATTGCATCTATTATTATATTTGTTGCTTCACACTTATAGAATCTAAGAGACTCTTATGTGTCTATGCAATCTCTATTTATTTTTCATGTAGCCTATTTTCTATGGCCTATTTCTCCCTTTTTAGGCCATCTATTTTGGTTTTCATCTTTGATACTTAAATTTTTAGTTGGGATCTTTGATTAACTTCCAATTGGAAGCTCTTAGAGGTGATGTGGCTCTATAATTCAGACCTCATCTTTATGATCTCTACATTTTCAGCCTTGGCCTCTATATTGAGGTGGTTAAAGGTGGACTTAAATATTATGAGTTCTTATTCCTTTTATAGTTGATGGCCTACCTTGAGGTAGTCTATTGTGATGGACTTTTAGGTCTCCTCTATTAGTTTGACCCTATCATGTGGTTAGCTTAGCTGAGGTTAAGCTTAATGGCATGTATTTAGTAATCCATTAGCTAAATCTATTCTTGTGGCTTGATTACTATTAGTGTCATATGTATAATCATCAGATATTATTACATGGGGTCAAAGAATAACCACATGTGAGGTACCACCAAGGCCTTAGCCATAATTCCTCTTCTATTTTATACCTAGGTTTCTAAAGCTTTTCTTTTAATAGAATAACTACTCCTATGGTTGAATTAATTCCCCTATGAATGTGGATCATTATGGCAATCCAAATGGAATGTTCACTTGAACTATGAAGCAATGGATGTTTTTCCCTTAGGGATAAGCATTTAAATGGTCAATGTGGAAGGAGAGAAAGGTAGGAGGACATGGACAGGGGTGGTAAGTTATTTTTCCATAATATATGTACTTATGGTGGATGAAGGTAGAGGAGTGAAAATTGACATGAGCATGGTGATTGGTTGAGTAGTGGAAAGAATCAAAAACATGGTAGAAATAGTGGAAGCTAAAGACAAAGTGAAGAATGAAGGAGAAGTGGAAAGGAGAGGGTGATAAAAGTATACCTTATTTTTATTGGGCTTAAGAGGAAGGCTGGAAGCTTGTGACTTGAAGCCAAGATGAGATGACCCTACCTCAGGCTACCATGAAGTAGCTTACCCATGATATTAGGGAGCTACATATAGAGGAGGGGCCAAGATGTAGGCCTCTAAATTAAGAAAATTTGCTCCTCTTTCCTTAAGGGGGCATCTTCTTCTTCTTCCTATTTAACCAAAACATCTTCTTCTACTGAAGCTTCTTCTTCATTGTGATCATCCCATAGGTTCTCAAATTGCTCATCAGAGTCTAGATATTCAAATTTAAGCTCCCTTTTTCCAATTTATTAGATATATTTGTAATAGGCATCCATTTTTTACTTTATTCATCCTCTCTAGATGAGTTACACTTTTAGACCCTTGATCATGATCTTTGCAAGATCAAATCTCAAATTGGTCTACAGAAAGACTCCAATAGTCGGTGGGTGTCTAAGGGAATCTTGGATAAATCAACATAGTGCTTAATTTTAACTTCCATTGGTGATTTATATTCTTATAAGTATAGATAAGGGTCATGATTTAATTGTGTGGTCATCTTAAGAGTGACTATGTGGTTAGATGGGTCATAATTCCATTGATTATTAATCTAATCCAAACTAAATTCTATTGGTTTGAGCATAAGCAAAGAATCTTATGACATTTTTATAACTTTAATTATCCTTATTGAAAAGAGGATGTCATAAATATCCCTCTTCTTATATCCCATAATGTATATTGAGTCCTCCACATCATGCTGGTGTGCTAACTTCAAGGCCAAGGTCCTATCTGTGAGCACATAGGGGAGCTAGAATGGCTCCTCTTTGAATCCATGGACCCTGATGAATGAAAAATGGGCTTCTAAAAACTAGTCAACTAAAATTTTCTAGCCAATTATCCATGCTCTCTAGTAGTTTATCATTCTAAAGGTAATGTCTTTCTAATTGAGGTTGATTAGGACTAGAGATAGGAAATACTTTGTAAACTCATGATAAACTTGTGTGGTTGACATGATGTGGCTCCATAAAAATATGAGAATCACCATATTGGGATACATTATTATCTCTATTGCATTAATGGTGAAGTATGGAAAAAAGAACTTGGAGATATAGTACAAGATTAGGTGAAAAAGGAAGGAGGAATACCTAAAGACATTCTAGGCTAAAATATTTTCCAACTGATTATGAATGGCATCAATGATGGAGTCTACAACGTTCATTTTGTAATCTCTCTCCCTACTCACTATCTTCAAATGGAAGACAACACAAAACTAGAAATCATGGACATTGATGTTTGATTCCATTCTAAAGATGAATGCCAGCATGGAGAGGGCATATTTCATGTCTTGTGCCATAAATATTGAGAGAGAGATGGGTAGAGGTGGCACTTCCATGTAGTTTATGTAGAGAGGCGAGTTTAGGAACGTTAACTTCTAGACATGAATGTTCTATATATTTTATAATCTTTCCATACCATATATGTATGCACTAGGGTTATTAAGGAGTTAAAGGATCTCCCTCATCACATTGGCATTGATGTCCACATTTAAGTGGTTGCCTATAATAATGTCAATGTTAGCATTGTATCTTTTTGTATATAGGGAAATAGTATTGGGCATGGGTGTATGAGAGGCACCATATATTGATCTAGGGTAGAGATTCATATCCTAAAATTGAATGACTTGAAGTCATTTTTTTAAACCTTTACGGTCATATGGTTATGAGTGCCTTGTTAAGGTCAACAATCCCCCATTTTAAAAAATGGAGACCCTTGTGTTAAATTGTGCCTTAAATTTGAAAATTCAATTCATCAGAGTACCATTAAAGTGTTTTTCATATTATATTTATTTTAAGGTAATCCACTCTTGATTTGGTTGGCTTATTTGTTCATGATTTTGATTCAACCTTGATTAAAGTTACTAACATTTGATCTTTATGTTTTAGGTCATAGCTATAATGGAGTCCATTTAAAATGAGCAATATCTAGGTTTTATGATTTAATAATAATTTGATCTTTTTCTAACCTTTGATTTATTGAAATCAAGTTGAATTCATGTCTAATCAGTTTAAAACCTTAACTATAATTATCATAACTCTTTCCCTTTGAATTGAATTTAGATTTGTCAAGAAATTTTTCATGGGAACACTTTAATTTGACTTAGTTTATATTTTATCCTAAGGTCCTATTTGGGTTTATTAATATGACCAAGACCTTAGTCTAGAATCTTTATCCTAAGTCCTTCATATAATAAGACTCCTTTGCTCCCTTTATCTTAGCATGGTCTAACTAAATGTGGAGTCCCTTTTATTATGCCATGGACTTAATTTTATTTTTATCCTAAGGTTTAGTCATGTTTATTAATAGGACCATACCTTACTCAAATTATTTATGCTTGGTCTCTTTATTTTCCCAAGCCCCCTTTGGTCCCTTTTATTTCTACATGGTCTAACTAACCATTAGGACCTTTTGTTATGTCTATAGACTTATCCTAAAGGCCTTGTCCTAATACTATATGTTATGTCTTTGATTATTCATGGGGTTGCTTTTATTATGTCTAAAAATTTAGCTTGAATTTTTTTTTCTAAAAGTCTTGCCCATGTTTATTAACATGAAATAAAATTGTAGTCCAAAAAATTAGGCTAAGTATTTTATTTTTCCAATGTATTAAATTAAATTTCATATTTGTTTTCAATGTCAATGATATGTGTTTGCCTAGATGATTCAAATCAATGATGAAGGATTAAAGTTGAAAGTTCAAATACCATAACCTAGATTATCTTCATGAGATCAATGGAATTCATTTGCTCAAGCTAGATTGATCCAATGATGTGTATCAATTTAAAACATCAAAAAAGTCTCAATAGAAGTGAGAAAGTGACAAGTGTCACAATCTTAGCCAAAGAACACTCAACATCCAATGGCATTCAACCTAGTGGATCATGATCCAACAGTCTGCATTGATCCAAATGAGGATGATCCAATGGTACATAATGAATGTTGGAAAGTCAAGAAAAACATAGATATGCAAAATGGAATAGCTATAAGACATGAATTAAATCTTAAGCATATTTTTATGATCAATAGTCCATAGATGAGCGTACACATTTAGATCAATAATCTATGGAGCAGGAGATATAATTGAGTAGATCAAGATCAATAGAGCATGATTGATCCATGTAATTTAGATCAATGATGCATAAAAACTATTGAAAAGTCAATTAAAATGTGTAAGTGACAAGTGTCATAACCATCGGTAATTTAATGAGCATGCAATGGTGTTTAATTTCTTGGATCAAGATCAATGGTTTTCATTGATCCATGTAAGGATGATCCAATGATATGAAATCAAATAGAATTTTAAAAGGAAATGGTCATTTTTAAAATATGAATGAGAAAAATACCACAAAAATTCCATGTTGATGCCATATCAAAGCCATGTAAGTATAAGGTGCCAAGTGGAAGATCTTGCAAACACAAGAAATACAAGGGCATAAACACAATCTAATTAGGATCTAAGCAATGAAGCTCATATAAGTTTAGGTAAAGACAACCATTAGATCACTATAAAAACCTTAAAAAGGCCCTAAGCACATATAAGATCCCTATTTTGGCCTTGTATTCACCATAATCAAGCCATAGATGCTAAATTATCATTTGTGCAAGAGAATTTGACCCAGAATTGAACTACAGACCACTAGTGAGTAATTTGACAAAATCCATAACCATGTTAGCTTGAAAGGTATTTCAAATAAGGATGTGGATCTATATATATATATATATATATATATATATATATAAGAGAGAGTTTTTAAATATGCATAATTTGATTCCATAAGGAATAATAATTGGTTAAGCTCATTTTGAGCCATGGAGAACTAGCAACCCATTATAAGAGGAGAGTATGTCTACAAGGAGGTTTTGATAAAATGATTAAGGACACCATATTAAACTTGTAAAATGACTTAAAATTAGTTTTAATTAGGCAAAAAGTAGTAAATACATGAAGCATAATAGATAGAGGCAAAGTTGGCTGATGAGAAGCCCTAAGCTACCAAGTCAAGGACTTAATCAAGGTATTGATAAAAAAATCAAAACCCTTTGAGCCTTATCATTGATAAGGAGTTCAAGAATAGGACTTCTCATATCATGCAGGAGGTGAGGAACCAAGGTCAAGGGAAGATGGAGGTTGAGGATAAGATAAGAGATGATGGGAGCATAAAACAAGATTGGGAAGGAGCCAAGAAGACCTCAGTAACCTAAGAGATCAGGAAAAGAGCTATTTATAGGACACATTGTTGACCTCTAGTTGATCAATGAATAACATTATATAATGAAAATCTTGTAAGGTAGAAGGCTATAGTAGCACTAGGGTCCTAATGTAAGTAGATTAGGAATATTCTTTTTCAACTATCATTAAATATTTTTGACATGGAATATTCTATTTGTAAAGGCATGTGTATCTTATAAGATGCATTGCCTATAGGTTAGTACATTGGGGAAAGTCTAGTGTTTTCTAAAATATTTGTAGAAAGGACAAATATCCTAACACTTGTACTTTTTTAATTAGATAAATTTGACTAACATGCTTACTTTCATCTTATAAAAGGAACATTATCAATTGTAAAAAAGGGATGGACTTCTTAGATCCAAAATCCAATTATAACTTTTGAGTAATTAATATAAGCAAAGAATTCTACAAAGTTTGTCCATGTTTTCTTGTGTCTTTTGTTATCCTGCATTCTCTCTCACTTGTTTATTCTAACTTATAGATTTGAATTGTTCTTATGAATTCTTGTTGTGCACCTTTGAATGCATATTTGTTAACTTGTGCCAATGCTAGGTTAATTTAAATTTGTTAAGTTTATTCTGTTTCCTTTACTCTTCTTGCATTTGGGATAATGTTGTTTGCTTGTAAGAGTAAATATTTAAACTAAATATTGTTTTAATTTTCATTATTTCATACCATCCTTAAATGTTTTATTGATGTGTGATAGGATTTGAGCTTATCCTACTTCATGTCATAAATTGGTTAAGTGCATGCATAAATAGTATTTGAACATTATCATGATGTTTGGAATGAAGATCATAAACATCTCTTCTCTACCATACCTTTATTTTTTCTCATTTTTAACTAGATCACTCTAGCTTAATCTTCATTGTAAATATCCATCTTAGATTAGTTTTTAGATTAGTTCTTGATCATAATTCACCATTCTTAGCATAACATACTTCATATTTTTCATAGATCAGCTATTTGGCCATGGTGGCTCTCAACCATCAAATATTAAAAATATTATGAAATAGTCCACTTGCTTTTCCTCTATTTTATCAATAGATAATAATAATATCACAACCTAAAACTCATGTATTAAATTCTTAGAATTATAAAACTTGAAGTGTTCTTGAACACTCTTGGCACTTGTGATACATATTCAAGCATCAACACGCCCTCCCTTAATTTTTTTTATTTTTGGTCAATTTGGGATCAAATTTCCCATCTATAAAGTCCAAGATTAGTGTGGGGTTCTTTTAATGCCCATTTTCAATGAACTTGACATTTGGTAATATGGGCTTTCACTATGTATGGGTGGAAGCATATGATTTACTTCCAACAAGTTATGATGGAAGATCTTCTTGATCACATGATCCATGAGATATTTGCATCATAGGATGTCCACCATCAAATGAAGACCCAAAATTTTCCATCTTTTAATTATCCTAAAATAAACTTTGATAACAACTTGATACTAGATTTTGCTCATAATTCTAGGCACAATTCTCCACTCAAGATCCTTTACTCAGCTCAATACTCTTAGAATTATTAAGGTGTGTAAATGTTTTATTCGATCAAGAGAGGAATAAAACTCTTAGATAAATAATCATGTAGCCTTTATGACTTTGGTCACCCTTAAATTATAAGGGCAACATAGACACTTGACGATCCACTCATTAAATATTTGTGGTGATCTTTATGGGAGAACATGCAATTGGGGGTACCTAAACATTAATTATAGGGGGAGTGGGATAAATAACCATATATAAGAGATTATTCAAAATAAGGGGAGCTAAGGTGTAGACACTGAGTAGTGAGATAATAACTTCTGCCAATGACACTTATTTTTGAATGGAAACAAAAACAAAAGAGGGAAACTAACTATGTATAAGATGAAGCCAATAAATCAATTAAAGTACTTCAAATGGATTCCATTAACCATTGCCTTCTTCATCCAAAAATTTTAATTCATTTCCATTGCTATTTTCAATGATGAAAAAGGGTCCTCTCCATAGGAAATCAAACTTTTCATGTTGACCCAACTTTGTAGCCCTTTCATCATACTTCAGAATCAAGTATCTCAGCTTAAAACCTATGTTAAATGACTTCTTATCAAACCATATCTTAACTAACAATTATCAATTGATCTTACCATCACTAGACTATTCTCTTACTTCTTGAAGACTAAGAAATTCCACTAACCTGACTTTCATTGTTCCATTTTTTGTTATTTTGACAACTTTCAACAACTATAAAGAGGGAATCTCCATCGAGATGGGCATGACAACTTATTTTCTATGTCCTAATTCATATAGGGACATTTGTAGAATTTGATTATGAGTTATTCAATCAACCCACATAGTTGTCTTTAGATGATTATGCCACTCCCTCTATCAGTCAGTGCCCATCGTCTTGATTAGCCTTATGAGGTTCTTTTTGGTTGATTCGACTAACCCATTCCCATATGGGTAGTGGTTGGACAATTTTTTTAAGAAAAGTCCATTATTGATCATGAAATTCAAAATATTCCAAATAAGGAAGGCCTTCACATTGTCAGATATAATTTTTTTAGAAGGGTTGAACCTTGCTACTAGTTCCTTTAGGAAGTTGAAAATTACATTTTTAGTTACTTTCTTTAAAGGGGCTACTTTGATCCACCTCGTGAAGTAGTTTGTGGCTATGATTATCCAATTATGGAATTTAATGTACATGTGATTGATCATATCAATGAAATACAAGACCCACTATGCAAAATGCTCATCAGTCACAATCAGGTTTAATGGCATGACCAAATTCTTTTACTTGCCTATGAAAAATTGGAATTGTTGGCATTTCTTCACTACTTAATGGTAATCTAAAAACATGATCGACCATGAATATCCAACACATGAATTTTTTTTAGTTATCTTTATTGAAAAATGTCCACCCAAAGGGTTGAAATTCATATTTTATAGGATCTTGATGGCTTGATGGTTTTCAACACATCAGAGAAGTTCCCTATCAAAGTTATTTTTGAAAAGGACTCCCTAGACTAGTGTATAACTAGCCCCTTATAACCTATGTAATACCATTTTATGTTTGGGGAGGTCATCTAAATATCAACCATTTTTTATAAAGTGCATTATATCATCAACCTAAAACCCATCAATTTCATACAAACTCACTAAAATCACTTTTTGTGTATCATGCTCATCTATCAAGGCATCTGTGCATTGGGCCAAATACTCACAGAGACCTCTCCCTTGGACCACCTAGGTCAATTTGTCTTTAAAATAATATTATATGATCTTAGTGATCTAATTGGCCCTTTTCTTAGTTATTTTTCCCTCTATGATGTATTTTCTGATGTTGAAATACACCACATATATCCTTATCTTACTTCTCGCCACTAGGTGTCTAAACTTCACAAGACCTTTGATGATGGTGAAAGCCTAATTCTTAATGAAATTATACTTAATTTTTTACACATGTAGGGTCCTTGATAACATTAAATCTATCCAAGGCAATATATATGCCTTCTTTGGATACTATGTATCCTAGTAACTTACTTTGCGAGATGCCAAAGATGCACTTTTGGGGTTGAGGGATACCTTAAACTCAGGTATTTTAGAAAAATATTCTCCAAATGATCAAAAAGATCTTCTCTTTCTTTGATAACACTATCTTATCATCTTTATAGATGATGATGATGATTTTTTAAAGTAGGCCTTAAAAAGCTATATCCATAGCCTGTTGAAAAGTAGCTCTTATATTAGATAAGCTCAAAGGCATTTTCACATATGCAAAGGTTGTACACTTTGTAGTGAAAGTGGTTTTATGTTAATCCTCTTTTTTAAACCATACCTGGTTATATCCTGAGAACCCATCAAACAAGGAGAACATTTCTGCACCTACTACTATTTGGAGGATCTATTCTATTGAAGGGAGGGGTAATGATCTTTCACAGATGTTTTGTTCAAATCTATGAAGTCTACATATAGAATAATTTATCCATTCTTATTTATTATTGGAACTAGGTTGGATACCCAAATTGAATTATTGATTGGGTATATAATCCTTGAGTCAATCAATTCCCTTAGTTCCTAAGCCATGAGAGACTCAATTTTTGGGTTTACCAACCTTTGCTTTTGGTATACTAGCTTAGATCCTTAAATAAGATCTATGGTGTGTTGTATGACCTCACAGTCATACCCTTTTAGGTCATCATAGGTATAAACCATAACCCCTTCACAATTTTTGTAGCAGGATGCCAATTGATGCTTATCCTTTTGGGAACCTTCTTTCCCCACTTTTAATTTTCTTTCATCTCCTACATCAAGCTCAGAGTAGTCACTTTTATTTGTGACAAAATTCCTTTTATCATTCCTTACATCATCAAAATAAAATATATTCTCTAGGGTGATCAGTCCCCTTGGAAGTTTATTGGACTTTGGTTATATGATCTAATCTCTATAGGCTCTTTAATCTTTGGTTAAAACTACTCTACAAACTCACATGACTGCTGAAGAGACATGGAAAATTGGGTGTTAATCTCAAATACATATCATTTTTAATCATTATCTGGGATAATAAGCCTGATAGTTACTCATACCACTTATTTTTTGGTTAACAAATTAGTTACCATATCAAACTAGGAGCTAGTTACTACTATTTTATTTGCCTAAGCATTCATGGACCTAGGGATAATTTAAATATTGAATGAATCAAATACTTCAATTATATCCTACATTTTATGGAGATGAGACCTCATGTGGATGTTTTTTACATACATGACTCTTTTTACTTAATTTACTACTAGCTAAAAATCTTTGAACACCTTTATCTATTTCATGCCTATGTGCTCAACAAGGCAGAGGTCATGGACCAAGGATTCATACTTATATTCATTATTTGTGTAGATAAAATAGAAACATAAGTCCCTAAGTCTCTCTTTTCTAGATGGAGACATTAATTAGATATCGACTTTGGATCTAGTTTTGCATTTCACACCATAAAAATGTAGAGTCTAAAAATAGGACTCATTTTTGGGTCCCTTGCTCTAAACCTTCCTATTTTTCATGACTTCAAGGATGGTTTGATATGAATCATGGATTACATAAGTTTAGAGGATGGTATCATCAAATTTTTCAAATGGATCATCATCTATGAAGTAATTAATGAGTACCTCCTCCTCCAAGCTCCTATTGTCTAGCACTCTTTCTTCTTCAAGTAGTTCTACACAATACATCTGTTTCTTAGAGAAATAAGTATGCATCACTTTAAAATTCATCATAGCATCATAATTTATATGTTTTAGATGTAGAAACTTAGAAAACACCTTTAATTTTGAGTTGTATTTGGTCCTTAGGATAAAGTGAGACCAATCCAAAGATAAGTAACCACCTATCTTGGTTGTGAAATCTCTTGACAAACATAACCCAAAGACTGGTAGAATATCTATTACCATACTTTATTGGGAGATTTTAATACTAAGACAAGAATACAAGGTTAGGGTAGGAGCCTTGATAACTCCTATGGTCAGAAATTTCTTCCCATCTAACTATATTACCCCTTTATCTACATGTTCATATTGAATTTATAGTTCATCCACAATCTATTTGGGCATTACTATGGTTCTAACATCAAAATCAATCATAGAATTATGTAACATCTTTCCATCTACAATTAGAGTTAAATAAAATGGGGCGGGTTTTTTTTTACTTACCCCTACTTCAGAGTTGATGGATTTAGATGACATATAGGGTTACACATTTTTATTGGCTTCTTTTCCTTTGGTTTGTACTTGCTCTATATCTAGATTAGTTTATGTAGTTTTTCCTGATCTTCTAATGCTTCTCATAGGAAATAATTTTGGTTAAGGATAGATAAGACATCCTAGAGAGAAACATTGGTTGGGGCCTTCTTCAGCTATTCTACCACATTAAATGACCCTTGAAGCTATAATTTGGGGTCTCTTATCTTGTTCTACATTATTTCACTGCAATTTTGATATGCCAAGGTTGATGGTTGGGGTCCTAGACTTTTCCTAAAAGTCACTTTGATCCTTGTGAATGCCTCTTAGGTCTTGGATGGTTTCTTCTTATATTGAGTTTAATAGTCCTATTGGACTTATAAGGATTTAAACATTGGGATCTCACTTGTATAAAATACATCCTTGCCTTCTACCTAAGAGAAAAGTGCATGTTTTGAGGCTATCTCTTCTTATTGTTCCAAAGACATCCCTTAAATTTGAGCTATTAGGATAGCATTTTTGATGCCTGAAGATTGGTATTCATAAATAACTAAGCTAGGGGCTTTCCTTTGTCTTCATTATTTGATAACCTTTTATTTTAGATTACCTCTTGGGAAATTTTAGGGTGTATGTGTATTATTACATGGGAAGTACCATGAATCTAAGTTATCAACCAAGTTATTTTGGCCAATGACCAATTATATATTTGAGTTTGGTGGGACTTCTTGCAAAGGATTAGGAACTAGGATGATTTGATTTGTAGGTCACATTTGGTGATTTTCCCTCTACCCTCCTTAGTAGTGGTTATGCTAATATGACACTCGTCCACCCTGGTAATTACATAAAGGGATACTCAAGGGCATAACTTGTTGCCTCTTGAGGTTTATGATCTCATTTGAGAAGTACTTCAAGAGGATCTTCATGTCATTCATCTCTATATCTATCATGGATGAAACAAATGCATTAATTTGAGTAGCTAGATATAAATACCTAGAAAGAGGTGCTTACAAGGTTCTTGGGAATTCTTCTTATGATGACACTGATAGTTCTAGGAATATAGGCATTAGTGGTCATAGGGGGATTTTTCTAGTGTCTAATATATTTATTTCTTCTTTGATTGATAACTCATAAGCATCTGGTAGTGTCTAGACTGTAAGGGACTAAATCATAATCATTACGTCTAAGTTGAAATCCTTAATGTAAAATGTGATCATCAATCTCATGGGTGATTGAGCTACTAGTAGGATTCTTTGCCAGGTCTTACTGAACCTAGTATTAAAATTGATGATAGCCTCTTATGGGGATCTTTTAATAGTGATTAACTACTATAAGAAAGATAAATGGTCTCCTTTCTTATTGAATTGATTAAAGAATTTGTTAGCCAATTCCTCCCAAGTGGTGATGGAGTTGGGTAGAAATGATCTATATGAGTCAAAAGCTTTCCCTTTGAAAGAGGTAGCCAATATCCTCAAGGTTAAATTATAATCCATGACATGATGCATGGTAAAAAAATTAGAAACATCTTGAAGATGTTTGATTTCACCTTTTAAATCCTCCCCTATGAATTTAGTGAGTGCCTTAAAAGCATCAGTAAGAATAAGATCCCACATAGCTAAGGATACTAGAGGAATGAGTGGGATATCAATATTCCATACTACAAAGTTCATTGGTGGTCTTGGTATCACCATCTACTATAGTTGTTATGTTTTGTTAGACCCTACTATCCTTTGGCAAGTTATAGCTACTAGAAGTGGCAATAGTGAGCTTGGATTCTAGTTGTTAGTGACATTATGATGGGTCTCTAGCTCACAAACTAACTTCTAGTCATGTAGATGAGTCCCACTGGGTATGCCATAAAAGGGAATTGTTCATGCTTAAAACTTTTATTATCAACAAATAGTTTCCAATGGGAAGCTTAATAAATGTGGGACTAAAATTATGATTTGTGAAGTAACCTATGGGATTTTAGAAGATGGATCTTTGATTGATTGTGGAGGAAAAGGGTAAGGAAGAAATATAAAGAGAAAAACTATCTATGGTAATGTGTTTAAATTAATTATGTATCCATTCCCAAAATTTCATAAAATATATTGAACCTTTAAAATATTATAGACAATTTAAAAGAGCATATGCATGATTTAAAGTCTACAATATAAATAAAAGTCAATACTATAGAAGCAGAGAACAAAAATAATATATAAGGATTGATTTCACATAATTTGACATAGAACACCACATCCTCTTCATTTTTGGGTGGAGAACAAAATATAAAAGGCCCAAATGCACAATATAGAGTATTCAATCCTTCCCATGAGGGGAAATTTTTAAGGTATTGAAATGAAAAAAAAAATAACTACTGCTATTCTTATTTAGAACTAAATCCATTACAATGGTTGATTTATGATAATAGTCATCAAAACAATTTATATTATCTAACCCCTAACCCTTTAAAAAATAAAATACCCCTGAATATATAGGCATAATGGCCTCAATAAGAAATAACACCTAGAACTTAGCACTCACATCCATGATGAGGTCGTTCCAATTGAAAGGAAGAGCTTTAGATCATGAGTCCAGATGATCTTCAAAATCCTAGAAATGGCTCAACTTTTATGCCTCATGATTCCCATGATGATTATAAAAAACATCATGATGATGCATGTCTCCATCCAAGCTACCTCTAGAATTATCATTAAAAATGGGGCCCACTTCCTTTGGCTAATGGTGTGACTTGAATCTCTAAAAAAAAGCTTTGCCTTAGATAAGTGCCATAACACCTCATGAAAGTTTTTTTTTTCTTTTAGTCATACCTGCATAGTGGGCCCCACCTATTATTTCATTAGCCAATAATTCACTTTAAAGTTTTGACATTAAAACTCTTCACTCTTGAGGAGTGCTATAACACCATGTGTCAAGCTAATGCTACTCCTAGGTAAGCTGAGAACTCTTTTGTAAATAATGAGTATAGGTGTGCCATGTGACACCAATGGAAGGATCCAATACTTATACAAAAACAAAAAATGGAAACTTGATAAAGAGGATGATGATACTAATCTCCCTAACTTATCAAACATGTTCACACTAGAAATCTAACACCAAAATCCTCAAAACATGGATTTGATCCACAAAGACCATGAAATGGGTCATTATATCAATAAATAACATTATTTGCTCTTACTTAAATCATATTTTAAAATGGAATTAGATGTAGTTTTAAGAACTTATTCTTGATTTAAAATGAAATATAGGATATATATCTTATCTATTCTTTAGAAGTTAAAGTAGTCTACATTATTTCTATTTTTCTTACTAATTCTTGGATAAAATATGTCAAATGTTGTATATGCAAGATAAAACAAGTCATAAATATAGATATAAAAGTTTGAAGTTCCCAAATACCAAATTAGGAACAATATTCATATAGTTACGAAGATCCTCAGTAGCTTTGGAGTCCCATACAAGTCATCTCCAAGTTTTTATAGTTGATTTTGAGATGGATGTATTATTGATGCATTATCAGCTAAGGCATACAAATTACTTTGTATCAACTAAAAATAGGCCTTTTTTATGTTATTTTTTTTATGTTTTATCATTTGAATATGTAAGGACATAATTGATAGGTTTTATAAAATGGTAAAAATAGTCATCAATAAAATATTTAAACCTGAATCTAATTGTATATTTAGATTTCTATTAAAAATAGACAAGTTCAATAAATAATCTTCTTGATTTGAGTATGTATGAAAAATTTATGAGCATTTTAGCTATCTCTATACATGCACACTTTTGGCTCTAAATCCCATCAATCTCACTTCGAAGTCCATCAGTCTAACTCTAGAGTTATAGAGAATTAGACCTAAAAATGTCAATAATGGATTTTGGAGTTTAGAAGACTAAATATAACATTTAATAATGTTTTGGGATATGTTTTATAGTCTTTCTATATATAAAAATTCTATAGATAACACCTTCCAAAATTATACAATAGCAAATACATAAGCTTATAATTATGGAGACATGAAGACAAATAAATCCAAAGATGATTGCTGCCTATTTACATAGGGTAGATTTAGGATAATATGGGATAAAGGGGGGAATAAAGTGACAGTTTTTTATTAAAATAAATATAGTTGAACTTGGAGAGAATTTTAGAGACACTTTGAAAATGAATTTGATAGTGACATTAAAACATGAATTGTGGCATTTTGAATGTAGTTTCTAAATATATAATTTATAGATGATAAAAGTGTGAGAAATAGATGCATTTATGATAATAGATTGGTCATTTTTTGTAAAAATATAAGTAGAGTGCATGTGTATGAACACATTTTTTTGAGTAAATGATGAATTTTTATATGAAATTTCATATATAGATAGGTGAAAGGTCAAATATTGTTGATAATTTATTTTTATTATATATAATTTTGAAATAATTTTACAATTCAAGACAACTAGAAAATTGAAACTGCAATTATATGAACACAACTTTTTGACTTTAACTTCATGAAAATCAATTATTTTTAAAACATAGTTGACAATGTGTAAATTATTGAGATATAAATTTTATAAAATTTTGATTAATATTCAAAAATTTATAAGGCAATTTATGATGATATGTATATAGTCCATAATGAGTTATGTTATGTATAAATTAAGTAATAATTATAAATAATATTCTAACATTAAAAAAATTATATATTCTAAAACTACACTTTCTCCTCTACAAACCCATATATATAATTTGGAGGGAAAACACAAAAAAAATTGAAATGTTTAAAGGGAATACACCCTACGTAAAGGATACATTCCCTGTGTATGCCATTTATAAAAGAGACACACCCTTTTTAAAGGGTGTTTCTAAAGGGTGTATGATATTTTCAAAGTGTGTGCATCCTTTATAAAGGGTGTACACCCTTTGCAAAGGGAATACCCCTTTGTGGAGCAAAAATTTATTTTTTAAATTTGAATTTGTTGAAATATATATATATATATTAAATTTTATTTTAATAAATATATCCTGGCAAGACATCAAACATGGCATAAAAAATTATAGTCCAAATTTATTATAATTGTTGTTAATAAATTTGGACTATAATTTTTTATGCCATGTTTGATGTCTTGCCAGGATATATTTATTAAAATAAAATTTAATATAAAATTAAATGTAAACTTATAATTTAAATTTATTTTAATAAAGATAAAAAATTAAGGCCACTCAACATATTTTTAAATTGATTATAGAGTTTTAGGAGTTACCATTTATAAGTTAGTTTTTCAAATTCCATTCCAGTCAATACTTAGTTTTTAGAATTTTAAGATGAGAAAGTAGAATGAGAAACAAGGTTAAAAAGCATGTTACATATGTAATATGCCTATACCATTGATTATGCCCCATATTTCACCTAATTGAGTATGCCTTATGTAATTTACCTACTTGAGTATGCCCTAACTAATTGAATACCTAAGATTTAAGGTGGATTCTTAAATAATTTGTTAGTTTTTCAATCAATGGGTCTATCAATATGCATAAAGTGTTTCCCTATATCATGTAACTTATATCATACTTCTAATCATCATACAGTCACTCATACATGACATATATCACATACCTATTACATATATGTGTGCATTCACTCATACATGACATCTACCTATAATCATGATATGATAACTTATACTAGAGATGAATGTAGTTAATCACCCTAATCAACTCCATTTTAAATATAATAAATCAAAAAACCATTCAATTTCATTCTAAAAAGATATCATTCACTATAAAATAAATGTCAGATAGATGGTCAATCCATGCATTATTCACTTCAAATATCATGCATTATTCCAAAGTCATATAGAGTAAATTAATATTTAAGCACTACAAATTCACATAGAACACTAGCTTATTACCCCTCATCATCCATAATCACTGCCTGATCAACCCTCTTATTCACTTATCATCCCTGTTCATTCCCTCATTAGTTTTCATTATCCCTAATGACTTCCTCATTGGCTATCATCACCCTTCATTGTTGTTAATCACTCCCTCATCAACCCTCATCATCCCTAGTCACTACCTCATCATACCTCATTTTAATTTATCATCGATAAACACTCACTCATCAAACCTCATCAAACTTAATCATACCTAATCACTTTCTCATCATCTTGAGAATCATCCCTAGTCACACTCCCATCATCCATAATAACGCCCACATTAACCATCATCATTCCTTATCATCCTTAGTCAATCATTCATCATCTTTCATTTGACCCCTCATTATCCCTAATCATTCCCTCATCAATGATCATCATTGTTAATCATCCCTAATCACCCCTCATCTATCCTCATCCTTCATTTTCCCTAAACATTCCCTCATTATCACTCATCATACCTAATCACTTATCATCATCCCTAATCACTCCCTTGTCTAG
Organism: Torreya grandis; assembly: GCA_037957365.1. Taxonomy (NCBI): domain Eukaryota; kingdom Viridiplantae; phylum Streptophyta; class Pinopsida; order Cupressales; family Taxaceae; genus Torreya; species Torreya grandis. The sequence goes on from JARHVA010000132.1 coordinate 6,435,129, forward strand.
TAGAGTGTGTTCCAATCTAATAGTTAGTATAAGTTTGTTTTAGACTAAACAATATCTTTTTTAGATGAATCTTGAATGGTGTTCTAATTCCTTTTGTTTTGAATGGAGTGTACTAGGGTGATTATTCTCATCCATGTCTTGTATATTAGATAGGGTCATGATGGATTACTCTAGGGAGATTATTGAATGATTGACATAGTGGAAATAAGGTAATATCCTCTCTACACTTTCATGGAAAATTTTCATTTTGAATGATGAAAAATGATGATAGATAGAAAATTACCTCTTTGTATTTGATTCGTATGAGGTGAAATCCTTCTTATAGACACAACTATTTTAAAATCATTAAGTAAAAGGGTCAGATCATTTTAGATATTTTCATGTTTATGAGTTATTCTCAAATAATGATGTGGGTCATGATTATAAATTATTAGAATTTGTGCCATTAAATTTGTTATGGCATGTTTTCTCCTTGCATTGAAATATTTGTACTTGTTTAAGAATTATGATAAGAAAGTGGAAAGGGGGTTGAGTTGAACTACCAATTCTTGCATCATTATTCTATAGTGTGGTCTCCATAATCTATGTTTAGTGTTTGTCATTTAAATTTCATTTTTAGGGTTTTAAGTTAAGGGTTTATAGTTCAAATTTTATAGTCCAGTGTTTGGAGTTGATTGTTTGTGTTCTAAAATTTAGGTTTTATGGTTTAAATTTTATCTAGTTTTAGGATTTAGGGTCTATAGCTTTAGGTCTGATGTTTTATGGTTTTGGGTTTAGGGTTCAAATATCAAGGTTTAGGGTTTAGGTCTTAGGGTTTTATGATTAGGGTTTAGTGTCGAGAGTTTAGGGGTTAATGTTTTTAGTTTAGGGTTTGGGGTTTAGTGTTTAGAGTTTAAGGTTCATGATTTTAAATTTTGTGTTTAAGGTTTACTATTAAATATTAAGGACATATAAGGTTAAGGTTTTATGGTTTAGTGTTTAGGATTTAGGATTTTAGGCTTATGCTTTGGGTTTTATGGTTAAGGGATGAAAGTTTAGGTTTTAGGGATTAGGGTCTAGGGTATAAACTCTAGGATTTAAGGTTTTAAGGTTCTATGTTTAGGGTCTATGTTTTATGATTTAGGTATTATTATTTTGGGTTTAGGGATAATTTATTGTGGTTAAGTGTTCAAGGTTTATAATGTTTAGGGTTTACAATTAGGGTTCAAAATTTAAGGTTTATAATGTTTAAGGTTTGGGGTTTGGGTTTTAAAGTTAATGGTTTAGGTGTAAATAAAGTGTACGAGGGTGATTAGATAAATTTGTGTCTTGTATGAGTGATTGTATCATAAATACTACAATATGTCATGTATGAGTGACAACATACCTACATATAGTACTAGGTATGGGGTAGATGTAATGTTTGGATGATTATATCAATATTATATGTATGTTATATTTTAAATGATACATGCTAGCTATTTATCCATTTTGATAGACCCATTGATTAAAAAACCCAAAAATTATTAATAATTCATATTGAATCTTCTTTCAAGCCATTTACATGAATGTACCTGGTCACTCCTTTCTCTATATAGGTGATAACTCAAGATTATGGTTTATGAGTAAAGATTTAGGATTTATAACTTTAGGGATTAAGGTTAATGTTTGATTGTGAAAGATTCAAAGCTTAGGATTTGATGTGTATGGATTACCATTTAGGGTTCAATTTTTAGTGTTATGGCTTAGGGATTATAATTTATATTTTATTCTTAAATGTTTGGGATTTCTGGTTTATAGCTTAGGGGACCAAGAGTTCAAATTTTAAACTTTGGGGCTTGGTGTTTGGGGTTAGGGTTTTGGGTTATGGTTTCACATTTAGGGTTTAGGGTATAAGGTTTAGGGTTTTAGTCCTGGGTTTTTGGTTGAGGGTTTGGGATTTAGAAGTTAGTTTTTAGTATTTAGGGTTTAGGATTTAGTGTTTGGAGATTAGAGATAAGGGATTAGGATTTGAGGTTTAGTGTTTATGGTTTAGATTTTATGGTTTGGGGTTGTAAGTTTAGGGTTTAGGGTTAAGGCTTAAGGGTTTAGAGATTTAGGTTTATTGTTTAAGGTTTTGGGTTTTTGATTTTTTATTTGGGTTTAGAATTTTTGGTTTAGGAGTTAATGTTTAAGGTTGATGACTTATGGTTTATGTTTCTAGGCTTGGGGTTTAGGGTTAAGGATTACATTTATGTTTTAAGATTTAGGGTTTTAATTTTATGGTTTGGATTTTAGGGTTAAGGTCTTACATTTAGGTTTTAAGGTTTAAAGTTTAGGGTATAAAGTACATGGTTTAATGCTTAAAATTTATATGTTTAGAGTATATAGTTTAGAGTTTATGTATTTTTGTT